>CM021102.1:193725006-193982367 GCA_007115665.2 Sequoiadendron giganteum
AGGGTTGAGGGATTAAGAGGGTATGTGGGTTGAGGGATTAGGGTTTAAGGGTTGAGGGTTGAGGGTTGAGGGATTAAGAGGGTATAGGGGTTGAGGGATTAGGGGTTAAGGGTTGAGGGTTGAGGGATTAAGAGGGTATGGGCTCGAGCGATTAGGCTTACCGTCAGAGGGTCGAGGGTCGAGGGTCGAGGGTTGAGGCTCGGGAGGGTCAGAGGGCCGAGGGCTGAGGGGTTGAGGGATTAAGAGGGCATGCAAGCCATGGACAGGGGCTTTAAGGGTTAAGGGTTGAGGGTTAAGTGTTGAGGGTTGAGGGATTAAGAGGGTATAAGGGCTGAGGGATTAGGGTTTAAAGGTTGAGGGTTAAGGGTTGAGGGTTAACAAGGTATAGGGGTTGAGGGATTAGGCCTCACTTATCTCACAATCCCTCTCTATCAGGCCTCACTTACCTCCAACCCTACTTTCTTAGGTCTCTCCTTCCCACCCCCTCTCTCCCACTTTGACTCCCTCTCTTTCTCTCAGGTGTCTCCGTCCTAGCCTCTCTCCCTCTCTCTCTCTTAGGTTTCTCCCTCCCACGCCCTCTCCCTCCCCCTCTCTCTCTCTCTCTCAAGTCTCTCCCTCCCAACCCCCCTCTCTCTCTCCCACTCCCTCTCTCTCTCACTCCCTCTATCTCTCTCCAACTTTGTGTCTCTCCCTCTCTCTGAAGTCTCTCGTTTTCAGAGGAACATATTTGGTGCTCTCAAAATTTGGCGAGCACCAAATGGGTTTTACCTTGAAATGGTAAAAATAAGGGTTGACCCCAGGATTCAGGCCCACATTCTCTTGTATTTGTCTAGTTTAGTTCTTTATCCGATTCAAAGACGGATTTTTTCTATAGTTGTCTTCATATTGTACCAATCTATGCTTGATCCATCGCCTTTTTACCACCAATCTGCATGGTAGACAACATAGAAGAAGACATTTTGAAGTTTCTACATCATTTTACATTATCTGAAGTAATATATTCATTTTGGTAAATTGAAATGTTTTTATTTAGTATATTTGTTTTTTTTTGACAATATAAACTAAATTTTCTTAATGATTTTATTAATCATAACAATTGGACTTAGAATTGAACATTGAATTAGATAAGATTTGCATAAAAAAGTTCAATTTTTAGATTTGCATAAAAATGTTAAATTTTTATGAGTTTGAAGAACCAAAAACATGACATTTACTTAACATAAATTACTTATGAATTCTATTTCCATTGCTTATAGTAGTCCATTTCCAAGATGGCTAGTGGAATTCAATGTATTTCATTCTTTTTCAACTAATTTTTTTTTTTTTTTCATCTAATTTGGAAAACCTAATAGCTTTCATCAATGTTAATGCAAGTGTCCATTAATTTTTTTGCTCCATAAAAAATTCAGCTTCGTCACATGTGCTTAGATAAATTCAAGTGAGTTGACATAGTTGAAAATGCTTATTGTCTTTCTAAGTTACCTCATTGCCAAAGAAATAGTGAATAATTATAAGATATAGCATCACAAACCCTTCATCGAATCCATATTCTTCATGATTTTGTTGACAATCAAAAATTTGGTTTTGAGAAAAATAAACACAAGATTCTCTAGTTTTCATTTAGGTGGCAAAAATTTATACCCTAGGTTTGTGATTCTCATTGATTTGTTGTATTGAATGGTTTCCACCCCTCTCTACATCAATATTTTTGTAAAATGCATTTCTTACTTTTGTTCTATGTTTGTTTGTGGACATGTAGCATTCAAGCTCATGCCGAGGAAATGATCAAAGCCTCTAACACCAGAAGAACATGTAGTTAAAAATGCAAGGAGAAGAGAAGCAAAAAATATAGCTTGTGAAGCAGAGGATTTGCAGCCCATACAGACAAAAATTCCCATGCAATCTAAGAGAGATGTCAAATTGGAAAAACAAAGGGCACAAATGAGGAAAGTTCCTGGAAGGAAAGGAATCGATACAGAAGTTAGGGGCACATCATCAACCATAGGTGAAGCTCAACGCACATCTCTAGTTGATGACACATTGACAACATGTGGTTTTCCAGGTACATCGAAAATCACATCTCTAATTGAAGGCACACCATCAAAAACATTGCATTTTGAAAGTACATCAGCAAACACATATGTATTTGAAGGAACTCCACAAATGACATCTCAAGTTGGAGGTACAACATCGTTTACATGTCAATCTCAAGGTATACCATCAATTGCACCTCCAATTGAAGGTACACGATCAATCCCCGATGTTGTTGACCCTCCCAATATTGAAACAAATTTACATTTCAGAACTCCTCCTAGAGTTTTGCATAGAAAACCTACATTTTTTATTGATATTGATTCCAATTATTTGAAATGGATTCCTAATAAGATTCCAAAATGTATATGTCAAAGATATGTAGAAAGGATATGGAGTTTGTTTTTTGCGAAGCTAAGTGAGGGTGGAAGATGCCAACTATTTATTGAAATGATGAGGCAACTCAAATTTAGGCCCACCATGAAGGCTCTTGGGCTAAGATTTTTGAATGGCTCTCATTAGCGATGATCTACTTATTTTGAAAGAGTGGAGGATCCAAATAGCAATGAGTTATGGGAATTTTGGGGTAGAGTGCTACAGAAAGACACAAGAATTGCTCAAGGCTTGAGATCTTTAATTGTGAATTATTGGAAGGATAACACAAGGACCTCTCCTAATCAAAGAGATTTTGTAAGAAGGAGAATTGGTAGTAAAGTCATGAGCCACATCCAATGCATTATTTGGATACCACTCAAAACCAATTTTTTGCTGATTTTGTACAAAAGTTTCCTGAAATTAAAATTTGTCAAAGGTATTTTGAAATGCTAAAGCCTTTTTATGTCAAAATAAATCACACACGCACTACTTGTTGTTGTAGGGTTCATATTGAGTTTTCTACCCATTATGAAGTTTATCGAGGTATATGTGTAGATATGCATACTGACAATGTTTTGCAGGAATGTAACAAAATGCCTCCACCTAAATCATCAAGGAAATTTTTCTTCCATTTTATGTGAAAGAGAGGATGGTAATTTTCTTTACAAAAAATCATGTTTGGATGGAAAATGTGATCATTGTGGTGGCATGCAACATTTTCCAATTTTACAAAACATGGCTAGTACACACACAATTGGAGACAAAATTGTGGAATTTGGTAAATATAAGATAGTGGCATAGAGTCTAAAAGATGGGAAAGAAGCAAAGAAGTGTGAATTGGTCATTGATAAGATTCCAGTGTATCAGTTTATGGGCATTTTTCATGATCAAGTGGTTTATGATTATGAAACGCATACACACAGAGCACAATGGTTGGACTCATAGTTCAAGTTGTGCAAGGACACATTTCAACTTCGTCATATCATTTCAGTTGTCGACTTCACTGAGAACTACACACTAAAACCATAGAATGAGGTGCAATCATAGTACTACAACTCTGTGCAGATTGCTATATTTGTACATATAGCATTCATTCATGAAAATGATAGTACGGAGGAAAATGAGAAAGTATTGAGGGAGTATCACTTTTACATCAGTGATGATCACACACATTCTAAAAAGTTTATTCAAGGTTTCTTTCATATGTTCTATACTAATCTAGCTAGTAGGGGCATATCATTTAGTCAGCATATCATATGGTCAAATAATTCTACATCACAATTCAAGAACGCCAGAATGTTTTATTGGTTGAGCAGGATGCATAGGATTAGTGGTGTTCATCATATGTGGAAGTTCTCAGAGGTCGGGCATGGAAAGGGGGAGCATGATGGAGCAGGTGCATGTATCAAAAGAGCCCTAGCATGAGAAGAGTTAAAGTACACAAATAGTGTAAAGTTGACAGATGCAAGATCATTTGTCTAGTGGTGCAATGGTTCAATGGGTCTAGGTAGTGAAGGTAATTCTTTAGTTCGTAGATTTTTTCATTTAGTAGATGATACTAACATTGCAAAATATGAGGATTGTCATACACTAATATGATCGAGCGAGCTACACTCTTTTAGAAGCTCTAATGCAAGTACATGGACTATCCATACAAGGAAGATGGCATGCTTTTTTTATGCATGTACACTTCAATCATGGAATGATTATGAGTCAACAGAGTGGGTTGATGAATGGTCTATAAGAAGTCTAACCCCACTTGACACTTATTAGCTCCCGACGGCTCTACAAATCATGGAGATGCAATCATCCATTGACTTTGATCATGTATCAAACCTACTAGAACCAAGTAATATATCTTACTTACAATTTTTATTATGTTTCTCAGTAAATAAATCTAACAAGATGAACATATCAATGCAGGGCACATTTATGTAGTGATTGTAGATGGAGACAATGAAGAGGGTACACATTATTACTTGTGTCATTGTATCGAGGCCAAAAATAAATTGGAGTCCCTAGTTATAGATAGAGAAAATATAGAATATCCTACAGGTTCGGTGGTTGTTACTGGAACATGGCTTCGAAGGTATATTCCAGTTAAGAATGTTGCAATTTGGTTGTTTGAGGACTTCAACATGCATCTAAAAATTCTTCACTATTCGAACCTTTTCATCACCACCAACATTTGGTTGATCAAATATAAGGGTATACCTACGAACAAGAACTTGTGGAAAGTGTGTGAGTCTGACCACGAGGAAATACTCGACATAATAAAGAGTAGAGAAGACCCAGATGGTTCCCTAGATTGATTTGTAAGTATGCACATTGAATTTGTAAAGCCATGTTATTGATCACTCTTTTGGACCAACACCTTGCAATAAGGATTTTTGACCATTACTGTTTGATGTCATATGCATTTAAGATTTTCATTGATCTTTTTCTAATTGTGACTATAGGTAATACAGAAGTTTGTCAAAGTATATAAGAAAATAACATCAGTTGCTAGTGCAAGTGTTCAGTGGTATGAGAAACATTGGTTGCTGGTGCATTTTCTAGTTGTCAATATTCTCTTTCTTTTCCATATCCTAGATTTATCGGATTCTTATATTCTACACATTTTATGTTAAGCCTCTCAGTGATATATTTGAAATTTATACGTAGGGTCATCGAGAGATGATAAAGTAGGAAAGGGGCACATAACCATTGTAGGACCTTCAATCGGCCTCCTTATCTAGCATGCATGAAGGTGATAATAGGTCTCGTCAGCTGTATGACTGACATTATTTAGTTATTTCTCTTTTAATGATTTTTATGTGAGTCTATGTCTAAGATTGAGAAGCTTTTGTAGGTTTTTTGTGGACCAAATTCCTATGATACTACACAACCAAAGAGAGGCTACTACCCATGTGTTTCGTAGGGAGAAGGGGATGTACATGTTTTGAACCATTTTGTAATGCAAATAGTTGGGCCAGCTAAGGTGGAATGGAAAAATGAAACTGGGCAGAAACTCCTTTTGTCCTTTCTCAAGTACAATATATTTCATGATCTATGCTAGAAATGGGAGGATTATTTCCCTGCATGTATTGCTACAAGTATTGAAAAATGGAAAGGTTTTCAAGATGTTCTTCCATCACTATTGTAATATTTTTCATTGAATTAGTGTATTTTTTGATATATTAAAATCATGAGAAATTAATACATGCAAATGTGTATATTCCTTAATATATGCCTCAATCAAATGTGTATATTACATTTAAAAGTAGTTGTAATGCTTCATGGTTTACATTTAAATAGTTAATTGAAGACTCCACATTCATAAGGACCTATTGCTACATACACAAGCATAGCTCTTGGAGTCTTGAGACACTAACTGACATAGACTTGACAGTCATAGGACATTGACTGTGGTGAGTGAATTTGATTGTCAAGCACTTTATAATCATACACTCACTGTACTTAACAACTGATCACTATTCATTTCTCATATGTCCTTTTCATTTAGACATTTCCATGTACAATGACCCTTCACAGTTCCCTTGTGTTCATACATTCATGATGCTTGTCTAACCCAAAACCCACAAAAGAAAATATTATATTCATCTAAAGACTATCTAACCTCATTCATAAAACCTTCTGATGGACTTTCAAATACCCTAACCAACTATTAGTAGTGATCTTCCTTGAAATTGTGAATGGTCCCTCTATCTGAACATCTAGGGTTTCTTCAATCTGTGTTATGTCTTGATGATTTGATATGTTGCTGCTATCTTTTTCCAATTAACTGTCATATTCCATCACTTCACTCCTTTTTAGTATCAAATATACTCCTTTGAGTTTATTGGCATAGTCTCTTTTGATCTCTACCTATTAGACATTGTCCTTGCCCTTATATTCTCTTTTTGACACAATTGTCACTATTGTTCAAATTATCAAAGCATACTCCCTTAGCAGTATTTTGTTCATTTGGGACAACTAAATCCTTCACTTGTCTAGTATTTTTTCAATCTCAATTTTTGGGACACAAAATTCTTCATAGTTACCTAAAATTCTTCAAGTTAAAAGCCTCAACTTTCTTACCTGACATTCCCAAATCAGTGAAAGAAAACAAGGCATTTGAAATTTTATCAACTCTAACCTTTGTATGGTATCTTTTTATCTTTGTTATTGATTTTCTCTATCAATGCATACATGCCCTCTTTAAATAATTTGGAAAGCAATACTATTAGCAACATAAGCATGGTGGTTGTGGTATCTCCTTATAAAAGATATAAGGGTTCTTACAATAACCAAAACAGCAAACCTCTCAAAATCACCTCTATGTGCATGTCCTTACATGTACTGAAAATGATGATCTCCAGGGCTGCATAAGCTTTCCCATACTTCCTTTACTCATCATATATGCATTTCCACATGAAAATGCCCTACAACAATATTTCTAAGGCATTTAAACTGGAAAGCAATGAGTGTGGACATTGCAATGCCCCTTTCGATGATGGAAATTAAATTTAGAAGTGTGAGAATTGACATTAACTTCTTTGTAGTCTTCCATTTGAAAGCTTGTAGCACGTTTGACTACCATGAAAGCTCAAAAAATTGGTAGAAGAGACCTAAAAGGTAACAAAACCCTAACGTCTCAACTCGGTCTTTATTAAATTCAATCATAACAAAACAACTTACTCATGCATGTGAATTTAACTCATTCAAGGCATTAGAGACTAACCTCTTACAAATTTTAAAAGAAAATGTTGTTTTGACCCTAAAGGATTGAACATAGACTAACAATTGTAATTGTTTGGATCTACCAATTCATCCCCCCTCTCTGTTGATTGTGTGCCCTTCACCCTTGGCCTTTCCATTATTATCATAACTTTGAAGAAAAATATCAAAAACTACTCAAAGTGCCTAACGATGATATTGCCTCACATTCATCATCCTATATTGATCCATCCACTTTAGCCTCATCATCCACCTCAAATAAATCCTTTCCAAATATCAAGGTCCAAATACAAGACAAGACAAGGGTTGTAAAGACTATGGTATTAAAGGGTATTTCTATGTAGGACAACTCCCATATTCTCCTAAGACATATGGAAAACCATAACACATAGAAAAAATACTCTTCTATCATCAAATTTGAACCTGTGGTTTTCTCCAAGTGGGGAGAGCTAAACAAAGAGGTTATAGAGGAAGACATCTCCAAATTGTTGTACCACTATGAGAGAGAGAAAGAAACCCTACCAATAGATCAATGTGGTAAGGGTTTCCAAGTCATTAAGAACATTGGGGATTCACATGACATGGTAGCCTTGGTCTACATCAACAAGGAATAAGATAACCCATTTTTCTAGAGAAATGACAAAAATATCAAGGGCTTGGGTATGGTTCATTATACGTTACTCCTAACATCGAGAGTACCCCTAAAATCATATTGCTTAGGGTTGACAAGGTAGGGGCAGTGTATGCCTCATAGAAATTGATGCAACCTAGGTCATCTCTAACATACCTTAGGGAATGACACTCAACAAAACAACTACTATGGTTCAACCGACTTGATCCCTTAAGGGTGCAAAGTGCAAAAGGGCAACTATATTTGACAGGGTATTACTCATAAACCATGGTGATTATGAAATCTTTGTTTGAACCTATGAGATCACGTTGGAACCCTCTACAATAACCTCTCTCGGTTATTGCTATCTCAGAGGCATTTTCCTATGGTGGTGAATTTTCACTCAAGGAAAGAGTTGTCAAATGCAAGTAGTTGAAAGTTGCAAAGTGGTGCAACTTCCGTTCTGCAGCTCGTGTGACCAAAAAAATTGTTCCAATGCATCTGGGTGGGTATGTTTAAGCTAGGAAGGGTCCCCTTTTGCACCTAAACATGCAAAATCACTCTAAGCTATGTTCAACCAGATCCATCCCTTAAGGGTCCAAAGTGCAAAATGGTTGTAAAATTCAGCATGTTATTACTCGGACACTGTAATGCTTAGTAACTTATCATTTTATCCTATGGGATCACATTAGGCCCATCTACAATAACCTCACTTGGTTTTCACTATCTCGGAGGCATTTTCCTGTGCTAGCGAATTTTCACTTGGGAAAAAAGTTGTCAAATGCGAGTAGTTGAAAGTTGCAAAATGGTACAACTTTCATTCTATAGCTCGTCTGACCAAATGGGCTGTTCCAATGCATCTAGGTGGATACGTTTACACTAGAATTGGTCCTCTTTTGCACCCAAACACGCAAAATCGCTCCAAACTACATTCAACCAGATCAATCCCTTAAGGGTCCAAAGCGCAAAATGGCTACGAAATTCAGCATGCTATTAATCAGAGACCATGATGCTTAGAAACTTATTGTCTAATCCTAAAAGATCATGTTGGGCCCATATACAATAACCTCGGTCAGTTTTCACAATCTCGAAAGTATTTTTCTGTGCGGGAAAATTTTTACTCAGGGAAAAAGTTGTCAAATGCAAGTAGTTGAAAGTTGCAAAGTGGTGCAACTTTCGTTTTGTAGCTCATCGACCAAACAGACTATTCCAATGCATCTGGGTGGGTATGTTTATGCTAGGGATGGTCCTCTTTTGCACCCAAACACGCAGAATCACTTTGAGCTACGTTCAATCAGATCGATCCCTTAAGGGTCCAAAGTGCAAAATGTTTATGAAATTTAGCATGCTATTACTCGGACACTGTGATGCTTAGTAACTTATCGTCTAATCTTGTGGGATCACATTGGTCCCATCTACAATAACCTCACTCAGTTTTTGCTATCTCGGAGGAATTTTCCAATGCTGGTGAATTTTCACTCAAGGAAAAAGTTGTCAAATGCAAGTAGTTGAAAGTTGCAAAGTGGTGAAAATTTTGTTATGTAGCTCGTCTTACCAAACAAACTGTTCCAATGCATCCGGGTGGGTACATTTACCATAGGAATGGTCCTCTTTTGCACCCAAACATGCAAAATTGCTCCGAGCTACATTCAACCAGATCGATCCCTCAAGGGTCCAAAGTGCAAAATGCTTGCAAAATTCAACATACTATTACTTAGACACCGTGATGCTTAGAAACTTATCGTCTGATCCTACAAGATCAAGTTGGCCCCATCTATAATAACCTTGCTCAATTTTTTCTATCTCAGAGGAATTTTCCTGTGTTGGAGAATTTTCACTCAAGGAAAAAGTTGTCCAATGCAAAGAGTTGAAAGTTGCAAAGTGGTGCAACTTTCGTTCTATAGCTCGTCTGACCAAACAGACTGTTCCAATGCATCCAAGTGGGTACGTTTATGCTAGGCATAGTTCTTCTTTCACAACTAAACACACGGAATCACTCTGAGTTACGTTCAACTGGATCGATCCCTTAAGGGTCCAAAGTTCAAAATGGCTACAAAATTCACCATGCTATTAATCAGACAACATGATGCTTAAAAACTTCTCATATGATCCTACAAGATCATGTTGGGCCCATATACAATAACCTCACTCAGTTTTTACTACCTTGGAGGCATTTTCCTGTGCTGGCAAATTTTCACTCAGGGAAAAAGTTGTCAAATGCAAGTAGTTGAAAGTTGGAAAGTGGTGCAACTTTCGTTCTGTAGCTCATCTAACAAAACTAACTATTCCAATGCAACTGGGTGGGTATGTTTATGGTAGGAATGGTCCTCTTTCGTACCCAAACACGCAGAATCGCTTTGAGCTACGTTCAACCCGATCGATCCCTTAAGGGTCCAAAGTGCAAACTGGCTATGAAATTCAGCATGTTATTACTCAAACACCGTGAGGCTTAGTAACTTATCATTTGATCCTATGGGATCATGTTGGGCCCATATACAATGATCTCACTTGGTTTTTTCTATCTCGGAGGAATTTTCCTATGCTGGCTAATTTTCACTCAGAGAAAAAGTTGTCAAATGAAAGTAGTAGAAAGCTGCAAAGGGTTGCAGCTTTCGTTCTGTAGCTTGTCTCACCAAACAGACTGTTCCAACGCATCCAGGTGGGTACTTTTACGCTAGGAATGGTCCTCTTTTGCACCCAAACACGTGGAATCACTCTGAGCTATGTTTAACCAAATTGATCCCTTAAGGGTAAAAAGTGCAAAATGGATATCAAATTTAGCATGCTATTAATCGGACACCGTGAAGCTTAGTAACTTCTCATCTGATCCTACAAGATCACATTGGGCCCATCTACAATAACCTCGCTCGGTTTTTGCTATCTCGGACACATTTTCCTATGCTGGCAAATTTTCACTCAGGGAAAAAGTTGTTAGATGCAAGTAGTTGAAAGTTGCAAAGTGGTGCAACTTTTGTTCTATAGCTCATTTGACCAAACAAATTGTTCCAATGCATCTAGGTGGATATGTTTACACTAGGCATGGTCCTCTTTTGCACCGAAACACACAGAATCACTCTGAGCTACATTCAACTAGATTGATCCCTTAAGGGTCCAAAGTGCAAAATGGCTATGAAATTTAGCATGCTGTTACTCGGACAACATGACACTTATAAACTTCTCATCTGATCCTTCAAGATCATGTTGGGACCATCTACAATAACCTCGTTCGGCTTTCACTATCTCGGAGGCATTTTATTATGCCGACGAATTTTCACTTGGTGAAAAAGTTGTCAAATGCAAGTAGTTGAAAGTTGCAAAGTGATGCATTTTTCGTTTTGTAGCTCGTCTGACCAAACAGATTATTCCAATGCATCCAAGTGGGTACGTTTATGCTAGGAATGGTCCTCTTTCAGACCCAAACATGTGGAATCGCTCTTAGCTACGTTCAACCGGATCGATCCTTTAAGGGTCCAAAGTGGAAAATGGCTACGAACTTCAACATGCTATTACTTAGACACCGTGATGCTTAAAAACTTCTCATCTGATCCAATGGGATCACATCGGGCCCATCTAGAAAAACCTCTCTTAGTTTTCATTATCTTGGAGGCTTTTCCTGTGCTAGCGAATTTTCACTCGGGGAAAAAGTTGTCAAATGCAAGTAATTGAAAGTTGTAAAGTGGTGCAACTTTCATTCTGCAGCTAGTGTGACCAAACGGATTGTTCCAACACGTACGGGTGGGTACGTTTACACTAGGCATGGTCCTCTTTTGCATTGAAACACGTAGAATCACTCGGAGCTACATTCAACCGGATCGATCCCTTAAGGGTCCAAAGTGCAAAATGGCTATGAAATTCAACATGCTATTACTCAGACACCGTGACGCTTAGAAACTTCTCGTCTGATTGGCAAAAACTAAAAAATTGGCAAAAAATGCTTTTAAAACCTGCAAAAAAATGCGAATAAAATCGTATTGATTTTCATGTGAAAAAAAACAATGAGACCATAGGTTGTTGCCTATTATTATGCTTTGATATACTCTTTCCAAGCATCCATAGCTTGTTCAAAAGCACCTGTTTTAGGCTTTTAGCTATCGTAGCAAGGCAGTGAACTGTTTGATCAAATGCTTTGGTAGACATGTATGAAAAATGTCGTAGCATAGACAAGGGAGTGAACTATTTGAAAAAATGCCTCAAAGAAATGCCCTCTCATGGTGATGGAATGCCATGACAATCCATAGCCATAAGCATTCGTCATGGCATTCCATCACCATGAGACCATATTTCTTCGAGGCATTTTTTCAAGCAGTTCACTGCCTTGTCTATGCTATTGATTACTATTATGGTTCAATAGATTTTTTCCAAGCATCCATAGCTTGTTCTAAAGCACTTGTTTTAGGATTTTAGCCATAGCAACAAGGAAATGAACTGTTTGACAAAATGCTTTGGTAGACATGTATGAAAAATGTGGTAGCATAGACAAGGTAATGAATTGTTTGAAAAAATGCCTAAAAGAAATGCGGTCTCATGGTGATTATTGTCATTGCATTCCATCATAATGAGATCACATTTATTTGAGGCATTTTTCAAATAGTTCACTCCCTTGTTTATGGCTTGTAAAGCCTTCAAAAGGCTAATTTTTCCAATTTGTATTTTCAAGCCAAAATGATGTGTCAAGGCCTTGTAATGGCTAATTTGAATGTAATCAAGTCATAAAATAAGTCAGTAGGAGGTGAAAATATAAAAATGAAAATAATAAAATGTTGTTAAAAAGTAATCATGATGTAATTATGCAACAAGAGAGAGCATAAATCAAGGAAGATTAAGAGTTAAAAGGGTAGTTGCACCGATGAGAAGTTAGAAAAGGTAGTTGCTAAGAGGGAAAAAGTTATAAAAGGCATTGTAAGGCATGCAAACAGGGAGCTGGTATAGTTCTTTTTACAGTGGGTTTGACAGTCTAATAGAGCATTTCATCACTACTCCACCAATGTAGGCCAAGTAGATTGGTGGAGTAGGTTAATGTTAGGGTTTTTTGAATGTTTTTTATGATTGTAGGTAAAGGGGAATACAAGAATGCTCAAATGAAGTTGTTGTTACACACAAAAATTGAAGGTTTCCACACAAAATTTGATGCTACAGTCATGCATAATGAAGAAATGGAGTTTTCCATGGATTGAGAAGGGTATAGATTATTTTTTCAGGTGTATTTAAAGGTTTTGGAAGATATGGCACGTTGGTAGAATATGTGGAAGGTGATATTCCAAGAAACCCTCATTATTTTCCTTGCAAAGCCTATATTCAGGGGTTTTGATATTTAAATGTTTTAGTGGATGTAATAACTCTTGAAAATGATGGAATTCCGAGTTTGGAGGTATGCCAAAAGACTGTTTAAGGTTGGTTAGTGATTTGGAGATGATTTGTTGGTAGTCACCTTACAAATTTGGCCTAATTTGTGGTTGGGAGCAGCGTATCAGACCAGTTTTTTGATGTTTCTCTCAAAATAAGTGGTAATATTTTTGTGATATGTCTAAATACTCTGTAATGGGTCTCCAAAACTATATCAAGCCTGTGTTGATGCAAAGATGGTAGAGTTGTATCACCTGATTTAGGGCTTTGCTAACCTATAAGGAAATTGATGAAATGAGTGTTAAAATAGAGGCCAATGGTATTTGTGATTAGATTTGTGATGTAACTGCTTAAATAATGTTTTCAAAGGTATTTCAATGATTTGGAAAAATGTTAAATGTTAAGGTTGTTGGTTTGATGTTTAGACTAGGGTGGAATCTTGATGAAGAATGGTGTTATGACTGTCAAAATCAGTAAATTTGATAGCTCAAAGTTATGTGAATATGTTATTGGTTTTCTTATATTAGAAGCATGATGATTATGAGGCTCTTGTAAGTCTGATAATAGTTTGAAGGTAAGAATTTATGTCTATTATCCTTCGGGAGTGTGAGTTGTATCAAGGAGGTTTTGGTGAATATTGAAGTATTGGTTGGTTCAGTGCCTTTGATCAGTTTTTTTTGTTAAGATCAGTCAATTAGATGCTAATAATGGTCTAGAATATGATTTTGGTGATTTGGGAACTTGACATGTTGTCTTGGAGTTTTATAGAATTCAAGAAATCAAGTGAATTTGAAGAGAAATTGATGAAAAGTTTAGTAAACAAGTTGTTTGTTTAATTGAGTTTAAGATATGGTCATCATGAGAATGAAGATGAAAATATTACTAGATATATTAGTGGATAGTGTTATTTGTGACATTCTTCCAATGGACTGTTGTCACATACTCCTTGGAAGACCATGGCAGTATGATAGGTGTGCCATGCATGATGGGAAAGAAAATAAGTATACCATAAGTAAAGATAGCCATACGTTTGTTTTGACTCCACTTCTAGAGGATGTGAAAGGGAAAGCCAAAGTAATCATGCGTGGGAACAAGGAGCCTGTAAGTGTTGTGAGCTAAGTCAAAAATTATGGTGTTGGGAACCATTATAGGTCTGGTAATATAGGGGCAGTGGATATAAGGACCAATGTAGTAGCAAAGGAGGTAATGACACTAGGTTTGTGTGAAAGTCTTATGGTGGGCACCATAGAATGTCCTGTTCTTGTAGATGTGAGAGTAAAGAAAGAAAGTTTTGTAACTACAGAGATAGACAACACTGATAAAATAGTGAAGAAGCATGGTGGCAGTGTGTTGGGACTGATGACAGGGGTACAAGGACAACTTGTTAAATGGGTAAAATGCTAAGTTTTGGAGATTTCAATGAACCTGACTTGGAGATTATTTTCAAATTGCCATTGTATGAATTTTGAGAGTCTTTGTAGGGCCTTGGTGGAGTTTTTTGTTATTTTGCAAGATTAAAGGTTTGAAAACCTTGAGGGTGAGTTGATGCCTATTAGGCTGAATCATTATGAAGAAGAGTTCATTGACTGAGAATTGACATTTCCATTGTTGTGTGTCTTCTCCACCTTGGCTCTACATCAAAACACAACTAAATTTATCATTTCAAAGCAGTTTTTTTGATGCATTTTTTCAAGTAGTTCATTGCCTTGTCTATGATATTGCTTACTATTATGCTTTTGATATATTTTTTCAAAGCATCCATAACTTGTTCAAAATCACTTGTTTTAGGATTTTAGCCATAGCAACAAGGCAGTGAACTATTTGAGAAGATGCTTTGGTAGACATGTATGAAAAATGTGGTAGCATAGACAAGGCAGTGAATTGTTTGAAAAAATACCTAAAAGAAATGCGGTCTCATGGTGATTATTGTCATATCATTCCATCACCATGAGACTGCATTTATTTGAGGCATTTTTTCAAATAGCTCACTGCCTTGTCTATGGCTTGTCATGGCCTTCCATCACCATGAAACCACATTTCTTTGAGGCATTATTTCAAACAATTCACTACCTTGTCTATGCTATTGCTTACTATTATGCTTTGACAAATTTTTTCCAAGCATCCATAGCTTGTTTGAAAGCACCTGTTTTAGGCTTTTAGCCATAGCACTAAGGCAGTGAACTGTTTGATGAAATGCTCTGGTAGATATGTATAAAAATGTCATACCATAGACAAGGCAGCGAACTATTTGAAAAGATGCCTCAAATAAATGTGTTCTCATGGTGATGGAATGCCATGACAGTCCATCACCATAGGCATTCATCATGGCATTCCATCACCATGAGACCACATTTATTTGAGGCATATTCTCAAACAATTCACTACCTTGTCTATGGCTTTTCATGGGATTCCATCACCATGAGACCACTTTTCTTTGACACATTTTTTTTAAAAGTTCAATGGCTTGTCTATGCTATTTCTTACTATTATGCTTTGATAGATTTTTTCCAAGCATCCATAGCTTGTTTGAAAGCATCTATTTTAGGATTTTAGCCATAGCAAGAAGGAAATGAACTATTTGATAAAATTCTTTGGTAGACATATATGAAAAATGTCGTAGCATAGACAAGGGAATGAACTCTTTGAAAAAATGCCTCAAAGAAATGTGGTCTCGTGGAATGCCATGACAAGCTAAAGCAATTGGCAGCTTCTCCTAGTTATTAGTTATGCAATGTGAAGTAATTGCATAATTTCTTAGGTTGACTTTGTAAAAAGCTATATTGTAATTGAAATTTTGACATCTATCAGCATCTAGTTATTCGTTATGCAATGTGAAGTGATGCTTTGAGTTTGAAAGATGTGCAATGCATGAATATAAACTACAAAAATCTATTTTCTACATTTCATTATTTAAAATCTTTATTTTATTTGCTCTCTATATCTCTATGCTATGGAAATTCCTTTTGATTTCAAAAAAGATAGTTTCTATCTCTTGTTATACAATTTTTTACATTTTTTTATCTCTTGTTATAAAAAGGAGCAGATATACAATGTTAAAGAAGAGTGAAAGCACAGCTAAATTTATCATTTCAAAGCAATTTTTTTGATGCATTTTTTCAAACAGTTCACTGCCTTGTCTATGCTATTGCTTACTATTATGCTTTTGATATATTTTTTCGGAGCATCCATAGCTTGTTCAAAATCACTTGTTTTAGGCTTTTAGCCATAGCAACAAGGTAGTGAATTATTTGAGAAGATGCTTTGGTAGACATGTATGAAAAATGTGGTAACATAGACAAGGCAGGGAACTATTTGAAAAAATATCTCAAAGAAATTTGGTCTCATAGAATGCCATGATAAGAAAATGCAATTGGTAGTTGCTCCTAGTTATTAGTTATGCAATGTGAAGAAACTGCATAACTGCTTAGGTTGACTTTATTCAAACTATATTGTAATTAAATTCTCGGCATCTATCGACATCTACTTATTAGTTATGCAAAGTGAAGTAATGCTTTGACTTTGAAAGATGTTCAATGCAATGTAATCAACGACATGAATATAAACTACAAAAATCCATTTTTTACAATTCATTAGTTAAAATATTTATTGTATTTTCTCTCTATATCTCTATATGCTATGGAAATACGTTGCAATTGTATTTAAAAGGCTTAATAGGTCAGTTAGGTGGTATTTACAAAATCAAGTTGTGAATGAATGGTAATTAAGAGAAAAATTGGAAAATTGCTATCTTAGAAGTCTAACAAAGGGCAGTTATGCTAGTTGATTGGCTCAAGGGGTAGCAGGAAGGTGGTATTAAGATATATTGCTGTAATACCCCAAGTTGAGGGTTGATTTTCTTCAGTTTCTAATAAGAAAATATACTTTTTAAAATGCTAATCACTAGTTTTCTTTGTTTTCCTGAATTTTCTTTGCCTTGCATAAGCCCATACAATTCTATCATGACTTGAGGCTTTGGATACCTGATTGCATATGTGTTTACTCTCTTTGCATCTGTTCTAAAGGTTTAAATCCACTGTTGGTGTGTGTGGGATCAACAAACTTGGTTACTATTTTTTTTTTGTGTTAGGGGTTTTGAGGGCAACACCATGACACATTAGCCAATCCACCTACTATTTTGACCCTATTGCTCATTGGATTGGCATGTACCATGATTAGTTTGGTGTGTGAATACTTTGGAGGCTGAGAGAATGAATAAACTTAGTGGGGTGTGAAGTTCTAATGTTGTTTAGGGGTGTTTCCACCATGAAAGTAAGGAACTGAAGTAGTGAATCTGAGAAATACTAAAAGGAATGGGATTGTTAGTGTCTTTTAAGTTAGGGCAGAGGTATTGTGGGGTGTTTGGACCTTTGGAAGGATTGGGGGAGGTCTGGAGTTATGAGTTTCTTTAAAACCCAAATATTTGTGAAGGTTTAGGATAGTTTGTGAGTAGAGGAATATAAAAAGTTCTTGGGGCTCTTAAAATGGGAGAATCCTAAGTTTGGTGAGCATCCCTAATACTTTTTCAAGTTCCCCTGGTTTGGAGGTGAGTTTGTGAGGGGGTTCCTTTGAAAATTAGGCCTATTTGTGAAGCCTAAAGCGAGGGAGGTGTATTGAAAGTTCATGTTGGTCCAAAAGAGTTACTATTGGCTTTGGCATATGTTGTGTAACCATGAAAAGGGTATCTTAATCCACCTTTAAATGGCTAGTTGTTTTGGAAAGGTTAGGAGAAATTAGGCTTGGATCGGGTTTTGAGTTTGGTGCAGGAACACCTACACGACATCATCAATTTTTTTTTATTTGAATACATCAATAGGGAAATGTTAGTGTCTTGAGGTTTATTTTGTCTAATAATCTTTGAGAGATCAATAATAATGCAAATAAAGGGTGGTTTGTGTCTTAGAAGTCAATTAGAAATCATATAAGTTGTAAAATGCTGACAAAGCAACTTTAACACAAACAAATGTAATTAAGGGACCAACTAATCCCAAGGTTGGTTATGGGAATTGGGGAGAAGATGGTTGTTGTAAAATGGTTTAAAAATCCTTACCAAGGCTTGAATGAGAGAGTGGAAGAAGTTTTGTAACAATTTTACTTAATAAACACCACAGTTTTGAGCAATTTTCTGGAAAAATACTATTTTATTGATTTTTTGAGTGTTGTATGGGCACAGATAGGTTCTTCATGGTCTAAGAATTTTAGAGGATGTGTCTATATGTTTTCTAATTCATTTTTTTTTATTTGGTGTCTTAACTCTTTGTTTGTAGAGAGAACCAACACAAACAGTGACTGTCTCAATGTTGCTAAATCAAGGGTTTGAGGGGAAATTTATGATGTAACAATCAATCCACCTATTGTTTGCTACTGAATCTCAGTGGATTTATTGAAAACATGTTATAATAAGTGTGTCAACTCATTTTTGAATAAGGAGTCATAATTATGTGGCATTTTTGTGATTGTTCTAAGACTAAACAGGGGTTTTCCAACATGGAAGTGAGGAACCAAAGAGAGGTTTTTAAGAATTAATGCCTGTAAGGGTTATGTGAGGGTCTGATGAGTTTGTGTAGAAGTATTTTGAGGTGTTTGGGGCTTTGGAAATGTTGAGAGAGGTCTGGAGTTGTATGTTTCTTTAAAACCCTTGATTTTGTGAAGGTTTAGGAGGGTTTCTTGGGATAGTGAGTTAGAGGCTTTGTAGACACAAAATAATGACAAATTTGAGGTTTGGCACCATGACCTAAGGCTTTTCAAGGCATTTGGGTAGATAACTAAAGTTGGAAGGGTGGTCCCTTTGGAAAAAAGGGCTAATTGTGAAGCCAAAATTGAAGTAGGTGTGTTGAAATTCTATGTTTGTCCACAAGAGTGACCACTGATTCTTTGTTATGTTGTGTAGCCCTGAAAAGGGTATCTCAATCCATCTTGTAATTGTCTAGTGTTTTGGAAAGGTTGGGAGAAATCTGGCTAAAATTGAGTTTTGAGTATCACAAGAATAACCAGTCACAAATGTGAGTTTTGGAAACCTTGATGAATCTAAATTAGGGATTGCTCTCAATTGATTCAATTGTCACTGTATGAATTTTGATGGTCTTTGTAGGGCCTTGGTGGAGTCTTGTTGTTCATTTTTAAGGTTGAGGAGTTGAGACCCTTCAAGGTGGGTTGATGCCTATTAGGCTGAATCATTATGAAGAAGAGTTCTTCATTGAGAATTGACATTTCTATTGTTGTGAGTCTTCTCCACCTTGGCTCTGCATCAAAGTGCTACAAGGGTGGATTGTTGGGTAAGGTGTTGAATGAAGAGTTTGGTTTGATGGGGCTTTGAGGTTGTGTAGATTGCTCAAAATAGGTCGTATTAATCTTGTTAGGAGCCCCTTGAAGGTAGGTTGTTAGACTGATTGGGTTTGAGCCTCCTTGCCTCTGCATCGGTGAGGCACAAGTAATTGAAGCATTCCAAAGGATACAAACCACCACGAATGGAGCTTATTTATACAATATGCTTTAGATGGGGCTTATTGAGCATTCGACAATAATTAATTAAGCATTAGATGTAAACAAAATCCATGCCTACAACATTCAAGCATACAAATTACACGATACGCATGATAACATCGTTCAAGAATGGCAGTAGCAAAATAACATTTTCTTTAATAAAAAATACGAAAGGCTATACAATGATATATATTGATAAAAGTATATAAATATATCCAAAAAAATCATATAGGCTTAGTACAAAGGAGCCATTTGGACATAAAATATCACGTATATATATCAATAGTATAAAACATATGTTCCAAAATGCCACATAGGCATACAAAAAACAACACTAATACATCGTCATTTCCCTCTAGGGGAAGGAAATAGATCCCATCCTGCCTTCAAAATTCGGCTGAATGGAGTGACTATTGCTTGTCTTGTATTTCGAACATGCTCGCTACTCCTCCTCTCTTCACTCTAGACCTTCAACTCATACAATTAAAAGTAAAGATGTTAAAACATAGAAATTGACTTATGGAATGACATATAACAAAATATAATCACTTACAACATACATATAGTCATCATGCACATTTAAAGCATCACCACGCCCATGATCTGGAGTGACAGCAACCTGTAGCAACCATGAAGATATAAATTAAACTACATAAAATTATCATGAAAATTTTCTATAATAGACCATAAAAGAGAAAATATAATGTCAAATCGACTAATCTATTCCATACCTCTCTCAATGGATAAGAACTGGCTATTGTTGTAGCAACTCCATGGTCCATCGTGCAACCAACATCACCAGGGCTATCTCTTGTCAATAGCTGCAAATGAAACAATATTTCAGGTATCATGTTGATATAGGAGAACATAATGTGACACAATCAAGGAATACTTGAACGCAATGTTTGTGTTTCTCATCAATTTTTTAGATTTGTATATATGTAAAATTATGAAAACTAGCTAACATAGATTTACAACACCATTAATGAATAAAGGCTACTTGAGTGTATGTTGTTTGAGGATATGAATCGTGAGGTGTGGAGGAAGAAGGTGTACCAGGAAACTGTTTGAAATCTGAAACATGTTATGAGACAAACATTCAAATATAATATTCAACTATTCAAATGCAATAATAATATCTTTAATACTAGTTGCATACCTATGGATTCATCATTGAGAATGTATAAGGGTCTATAGGAATAGAGAATCCCTCATGTACAGTGCAACCCTAAAATTTCATCATATCAAAATTCTACTAATTTAGTTATTCTTAGATTTCAAAATATATTTTAATAAACAACATTAAAATAACTTGCTAACTTTTACATGAGGGTCAATATCGAATGTATCATTCAGAATATCATCTGTGAAAGCCATCGCCTCTGCAACTGACGTAGGCTATGTAGCTGCATCATGAGCAACCTGATAATCTTACGTGCAAACAACACCATAAGCACCACAATGGTGGGGTGGAGCTCGGGGCCTACACATCTCCTCCACACCAGGCTCTACTAGAGGAATTGCACACTGGAAAATGGTTTGGGTGAGTGAGCCAATTGACTTCATTGTGTCCACCTCTACACTATCCTTAACAATGGAAGGAACAATGACATGCTCCACCATGGGTCTGGCCAAGGCTCTCGGTGTCAACTGTGGATTATGTCGTGTAGTAGGCCTATTGTGTGTGGATCCCGCACCTCTACCCTAAAAGTCTAAGATGTCAAAATAGTTTTGAATTTTATTGAGGACAAACTTGCAATAGAATTTCCTTAAAAAGTATTGCGGCACCTCATGGTTATTGCATGGATTTTGGTCAAATACCACCCACCACCACTCCCAATTTTTTTTTCTAATTAAATCATGGTGGCACCAATGGATGGGGAACCTCCTGCATGCATGGGACAAAGGTTCATTGGTTTTTGGCTCTTTAAATAGGGCACAAAACTCGTCTTTGTTAATTTTTAGTTTTTTGACATCTGCATATGACAAACCATTAGCATAAAATTGTCTCATCTCATGTCTCTTAGTTGACCAAAAATTCATTTGCTTGCTCATTTCTCCTACATGAGTTAAAATTGACTTCAATAATTTAGCAATCCCTCTACTATAAGGGTGGGTTTTGGCATGCTCAGTTAATCTTACAATTAATTTTTGAATGTCTCTTTTATTGTTTTCAATTTGATTTTGAATATTTTCTTGTGTTCCTTGAGGATTCCTATGAATTGATGGAGGGGTTTTGGGTTGTTCTTGTATAGGAGGCTCTTCATGAGGGGGTTATTGTGAATTCTCAATGTTTTGAGGTGGAGATTCATCCCCTGAGAATTAGAACAAAGTTTTATTATAAAAATCTATTTAAATTTGCATTCTAAATCAAATTTGAAATAAATAGAATAAAAATACACACCTCTTTGCAATCTTCGACCTCTCCAACATGTTGGTGGAATCCTCATGGAAAATGGAAAGCTAAGGATGCAAACAATGGAAGAGATTTGGTGAGCATGAGTTGCAGACCTGAAATCCTCTTCCTCAAGCCACGGGTTGAAGACAAAATGAGGGTTCCAAACCCAATTTTGGCTTTTTATGTCTAAAAAAACATTTGGCACATGCCAAATGTATTTTTTAGCCATTTGTTATGTGCCAAAGGGCTTATTTCGGATTTTTTTTTTTTTTTAATTTATTTGGCACCTAAATTGTGTCACAGATTGGTGCACTTACCCTTGTAGCTCTTTGATTTTTCCATTCAACAACCATTCTTAACCCAGTGATAAGTGCCTTGTATTCTACTATATTATTGGTGCAAGGGAATACAATACTATGTGCTTTAGGTATGCTATCTCCTTGGTGTGTGACAAAGAGAATATTGACTCCTATCCATGTTAAGTATGATGTCCATCAAAAAATAACTTCCAACAATTTGCTTGAGTTGTGACAAGGATTCCATCATTAGGAATTTTGATATCAATGGTTGGTAATCATCTATAAGTAGTTTGGCTAGCTGGTCTACAATTACATGTCCCTTGATTTCCTTTTTGTCCATATATTCTATGTCAAATTAACTAAGTGTCATGTCCCCTTTCTAATTTTGGAAAATTTCTATTTTAGCAGGCTTGGTGTCCTAAAAAAAGAAGATTTGAATTTGACAATTTAACCGAGAAAATGTTCATTATTCAAGATTATTAAAATAAATGATTTTTGGGGAGAATATTAAAAATGTTTGAAATAAATTATTGAATCAAGTTTGGATGTGACTTCTTGGGGAAGATTTATTTTTTTATTTTTTGGCATTGGTAGTGGTGCAAGATGAGGTTTCTTCTTTTCTAGATTTTTCCCCATGCATGATTTTGTGCTTTCAACACTTGGCTTGAGGAGTTACAAGTCTTCACATTCAAACCACTCATTCTAGGTATTGGGATTTGGGGTTGGAAGGTTTGGCATGCTTTATTACTTGTTTTGGTAGTTTGGATTGAGCTTATTCTTGTTTTCTTTATTCACAGGTTGTGGCTCTCCTACAAAGGCTGATAAACCATTGTAGGGATAATCTCTAAGGTTGGAAAACCAAGGATATTTCAACTCAAGAATAGTGGCTCTTAGGGTCTACAAGTGTGACTTCACACAAAATTTCAATTGGTGTTGAAAGATGGCTTTAAAGTTGAGTTTTGATTGAGTTGTTTGGCAGGGTTTGTGTTTTGGAGTGATCATATTTTGCTATAGTTTTTTATCGTTGTTGTTATCAATTTTTTCATTATTTTATTAGAATTTACTCGTGTATTTTTTCTTCTTAGACTCTATTTAGAGTGTTGAAGATTTTGTAATTGAAAAATACATTGTTTTGATTGCAATTTGTGGGTTTGATTGCCCATTTTCATTGTGAAAATTGTAGCAAAGTTGAGGTTATTGTTTGCTATTGTAATGAACAGAAAATAAATTATTTTAAACTTTTAATAATAGCAGAAAGTTGTGATTTTTCCTTTGGCACCATATTTTATGTTCAAAATGAAGAAAATGGTTGATTTTTCATTGCACCTGATTTCTCTTTTTATGGGTTTTTGAGAAAATATTTAATGAAATATTAAAAAAAATTATGAGGGATATATACAGTGGTATCAAATTTGTGATCTTTTTATCCTGAGGGTTTAAACTTTCTATGCATTCCATGTGACAAGGAAAAGTGGTATTTGAAGTGGGAGAAGTAGAAGGAAATTTCCTCAAATCCTCAACTAGAAGGAAGTGTAGTTATGTCTTCAAGGGATAATACAATGGCTGATGTAGATGAAATACATAAAAAAATTCTCCAAGAACTATAAAGGAGTCAAAAATTAACTATTGATAGTCTTGTTGAGACAAGAGAGATGATGGTATTGGCTAGGAAAATACATAACCCAACAACATCTAATGACAAGGGTAGCTCTTCTGAATCACAACAGAGAAATATAAAACCCTCAAAATCAATTTTCTTACTTGAAGGTAATTCTCCAGTAGCTAGCCCAACCACTAATCCCTTGGACGAGTTGGT
Organism: Sequoiadendron giganteum; assembly: GCA_007115665.2. Lineage (NCBI taxonomy): Eukaryota > Viridiplantae > Streptophyta > Pinopsida > Cupressales > Cupressaceae > Sequoiadendron > Sequoiadendron giganteum. Next base: position 193,749,078 of record CM021102.1, read on the forward strand.
TAAAGAGCTCGAACAATTAGATTTTCCTATGAGAATTAGGATGAAGGGTTTAAAAGTGTAGTATCCTACAATGACTATGTCTCTCAAATGAAAAATTTTTATGGAAGTGAGGGGTTATAAGCACCACCATGATTATAGTGGAGGAGAACTTAAGAGAAAAATAAATAAACTTTCAGCCCCTACCTTTGATGGAACTAATAAAATCTCAGCTAGAGCGTGGTTACAAAAACTACATACCTATTTTACACTTAGGCCAATGAGGGAACAAGATGCCATACGATATGCAACATTTCACCTGGAGGGAGCTTCCTATGATTGGTGGTACCATGGAATGACTACTCAAGGTCATGATAAGGTGACTTCTTTTGATTATTTTAGTCAAAGATTAATTGATAGATTTGAGCTTAAAGATGAAGAGGATTATTTCAAGGAACTGTCCAATTTGAAACAAACAAATTCCATACATGACTATGTTGAAAATTTTAGAAAGGTTATTGTTATGGTATCAAATATGTCTAAAAAAATGATCATATACCTTTTCTTGGAAGGTCTTGAAGAACCTATTAAGGGAGTAGTTAAGGATTTCTCAACCAACACCTTGCAGGAAGCAATAAAAATAAGTTTGCAGCTTGAAGTCTCCATGCCCAAGAAAGTGAGTGTCCATCAAACTAAACCTCCAAACTCATGATAACACAAAGGAAATTTTCAGAAAAAGACCCCCACAATTCCCCCACAAAAGAATGTTCCAAACTCAGCTGGAAAGAGGTTGGATGATGTGGAAAAATCTAAACTTTGAAGAAAGGAGCTTTGTTTTACCTATAGGGAACCATGGTCTAAAGAGCATAGATGTTTGGGAAAAGGACATGCATTTTATTGAGGTGATTTCAGATTTAGATACAAATGATAATGAGGATTTCCATGAATCTAAAGAGGTGGCAAAGTCAGAGGAAGAAAAATGAAATAGTAAGGGAGTTACTATAGGATCCCTATCAGGAGCACCTAGGTATCATCCTTTCAGAGTTTAGAGAATTATAGCTGGAAAAAGGAAAAAAATCTTCATAGATAGTGGTGCAACACATAAATTTATAGATGAGGGTTATGTGTCAAAGAGAGGGTTGAAGACAAAAGACTTTGAAGGTTTCAATGTTACTTTTGTTGATGGTTTTACTATATCGTGCACCTAAACAGTTCGATAACTCAAAATAACCTTGAATGACTATGAGGTATGCGATGAATTTTATGTGGTTGGAATAGGGGAAACTAATGTTGTATTGGGTGTTAAATGGTTGCATTCTATTGGAGGATACTATACAAACCACCAAACCATGGAGTTCAAGTTCCAAGTCAATGGGAAAGAGATTGTGTTAAGAGGCCTTTCAAATAGAGCACATAGAGTGGTATCAGCCAAAAGGATGGAAAGGAATTTCAGAAGGGGACAAGTAGCTTGGGCAGCAGAAATATTGATCCATATAGCTAGCTCTTCTAAGAAGCAAGGTAAAAATCATTTGAAATTTAGTCTATTCTTGATAAGCATAGTCTTATTTTCAATGACTTGCCTCCTGGGTTACCACCAGATAGAGGGTTAGAACATTTCATTGAGTTAAATACATATTCCAAACCTATGATTAGTACTCCCTACCATCACCCAAGGAGTTAGAAGGAGGAGATAGAAAAAAAATTCAGAAGCTTCTTGATTTGGGTTTCTTAAGACCTAGTTCAAGTCCACTTGCCTCTTTTGTAGTCTTGGTTAAAAAGAAAGATGACACAATGAGAATGTGCATAGATTATAGAGCTCTGAATAAGAAAACCATTAAGAATAGGTATCCAGTATAGATGAACTTATTGATGAGTTACATGGAGCGGTTTACTTTTCTAAAATAGATTTGAGATCGTATTACCATCAAATTTGTATGAGGAAAGAAGATGTAGAGAAGATTGTTTTTCGTTTCCACTATGGTCATTTTGAGTTTCTTCTCATGCCATTGGGTCTAAAAAATGCACTAGAAACTTTCCAATCTACAATGAATAAATTTTTCAGTAGGAAGATTAGAAAATTTGTTTTAGTGTTCTTTGATGATATCTTGATTTACAATAAAACTTGGAAGGAGCATCTAGAACACTTGGATATAGTTTTGGGTATTTTGGAGAAGAAATACTTTTATGCTAAGTTTTCTAAATGTGAATTTGGGATGACTGAAATTTTGTTTTTGGGACACATCATAAGCTCACAGGCAGTGTAGGTTGACCCACATAAGATACATGCTACAATAGATTGGCCACCACCCACCAATCTTACTCAATTGAGAGGTTTCTTTGGGTTATACAATTGCTATATAATATTTGTAAAATTTTTCTTTCAACTTGCTTCCCCCTTGATTGATTTGACTAAGAAAGGAGCTTTTGTTTGGACAAAAGAAGCTCAAGGTACGTTTCAAACACTCAAAAAGGTAATGAGCTCTTCCCTAGTGCTTGCAATTCTTGATTTCTCTCTTCCATTCATAGTTGAATGTGATGCTTCTAGGGAAGGTATTGGGGATTTTATAACTCAAAGGGTACATCCTACATCATTTGAAAGTATAAAACTGAATCCTTTGGAAAAAGGGTACTCTATTTATGACAAAAAAATGTTGGTAATTATGCATGCTCTAGGCAAGTTCAGACAATATCTTGTTTGTGGTAAGTTCATGGTTAAGACTACTCATAATAGTCTAAATTTCTTTTTGAATCAAAAGGTTTTGAATGATCACCAACAAAAATGGGTGAGTAAGTTGTAGGCTTATGATTTTGAGTTTGAATATATAAAAGGAAAGAAAAAATTAGTTACTAATTCACTTTCTAGGAAGCCTTCCTTATGCTCTCTTTCTACTATCACTACTAATTTGAAAGTAAATATAATTTCAAAATATGTTAAGGATTCATTTTCTGCTGGAATTTTGGATGGGAAGGTGAAAGATGATAGGTATGCAACTACTAATGGTTTAATCTCTTACAAGAATAGGGTATACTTGGTACTAGGTTCTAAGATCAATGAGAAGATAATGAGGGTATTCCATGACACTCCTTTGGCTGGTCACCAAGTGTATTATAAGACATATAAACAAGATCGAGAAAGGTTTGCATGGAAGGGAGTGAAAGAAGATATCCTCACTCACATTAGGGAATGCATGGTATGCCAACAAAGCAAGGGTGATAATTTTTTTCTAGTAGGGTTGCTTGAGCCACTCCTAATTCCTAAGCACAAGTGTGAAAGCATATCCATGGACTTCATCACCAGGTTGCCTAAAGCTCAAGGTAAAGATTGTATATTTGTGGTGGTAGATAGGTTGACAAACTATGCACATTTCTTTCCTATCACTTTTGAATTTAAGGCCCCTCAAGTAGCAGATTTATTTTTTAGAGAACTTTTTTAGATTATATGGTTGCCCAAGAACATTGTTAGTGATAGGGACAATAGATTTCTCAGTTATTTTTGGAAGGAATTATTTCATTTGATAGGTAACAAACTTACTCCTAGCACAAGCTATCATCCACAAATGGATGGACAAATAGAAATTGTCAATAAGTGGATAGAGAGGTATTTGAGAAATTATGTTTCAAATCAACACTTGGTGCTTGGGTGAACTGGTTACAAATAGGGGAGTACTATTATAACACATCTCATCATATGTCTATTGGAATGTATCCTTTTCATGATATCTATGAATATGATGGTCTTTCTTTTGCTGACTTGTTTTTTTTCAGATAGTAGAGTCCCTACAACAAGCGATTTTATCCAACAGAGCCAAGAGATTTTAAGGTCTCTTAAAGATAATTTGTCTCATGCTCAAAATCATAAAAATCTATATGCAGATAAGAAGAGGACTGGGAGAGTTTTTGTGAGTGATATGGTTTTTGTGAGGTTTCTGCCATACAAGAAAAGTACCTTAAAGAGGAGTGGATCAAAGAAGCTCAAACCAAAATTTAGTGGACCCTATAGAGTCACCATAAAAGTTGGGGAGGTTGCATATGAGTTGGAGTTTCCATCGGGTTGCAAGATATATAATGTTTTCCATGTCTCATGGTTGAAGAAGGTTGTAGGGAAGAAAGTTGTGAATTCTCCTATTATGCCACCTCTTAATGATGAGGGTAGACTAATCCTAGTACCTGAGGAGAATTTGGAAACAAGGGAGAAGAAGTTATGAAATAGAAGCATCACTGAACACTTGGTCAAGTGGAAGGATTTTCCTATTGAGGATGCAACATGGGAAGGTTCAAAGGTTCTTAAAATCCAAACTTACATTTCTTGAGGATAAGAAATCTTTGGGAGTGAGGACTTGTCATGTCCCCTTTTTAATTTTAGAAATTCTCTATTTTTAGCAGGCCTGGTGTCCTAAAAAAGGTAGATTTGAATTTGACAATTTAATTGGGAAAAGGTTCATTATTCAAGATTATTAAATTAATAATTTTTGGGGAGAATATTAAATATGTTTGAAATAAATTATTAAATCAAGTTTGGATGTGACTTCTTGGGGAAGATTGAGTTTTTCTTTTTTGGCATTAGTAGTGGTGCAAGATGAGGTTTCTTATTTTCTAGCTTTTTCCGAATGCATTATTTTATGATTTCAACACTTGGCTTGAGGATTTACAAGTATTCACATGAAAAACACTCATTCTAGGAGTTGGTATTTAGGGCTGCAAGGTTTTGCATGCTTTATTACTTGTTTTCTTTATTCACAGGTTGTGGCTCTCCTGAAAAGTCTAATAAACCATTGTAGGGATAATATATAAGGCTGGAAAACCAAGGAGATTTGGACTCAAGGATAGTGGATCTGAGGATCTATAGGCGTGACTTCACAAAAAAGTTGCATTGGTGTTGAAAGATGGCTTTAAAGTGGAGTTTTGGTTGAGTTGTTTGGCGGGGTTTGTGTTTTGGAGAGCTCAGATTTTGGTATAGTTTTATATTGTTGTTGTTATCAGTTTGGTGCTCATTTTATCATAATTTAATCATGTATTTTTTCTTCTTAGACTCTATTTAGAGTGCTGGAGATTTTGTAATTGAAAAATACAGTGTTTTGGTTTCAATTTGTGGGTTTGATTGCCCATTTTCATTGTGAAAATTGCAGCGAAGTTTTGGTTATTTTTTTCTGCTGTAATGAACAGAAAATAAATTTTTTTAAACTTGTAATACCATCAGAAAGTTGTGATTTTTCCTTTGGCACCATATTTTATGTTAAAAATGAAGAAAATGGTTGATTTTTCATTGCACCCGATTTCTCTTTTTATGGGTTTTTGAGAAAATATTTAATGGCAATTTTTTTTTTTTTTATAATGGATATTACTCTAAGAATCATGACTCATTTTTCCATTCTACCAATGACAACTGCTTTAGATAATAGGTATTTCAAGTGATCATATTTAGAGATTAGCTCGATCTATCAGTTCAACATGTAATTTCTAAGTTTGTGGGATGCAAAGGAAACTACTAAACAAGCTCTCTCAATAGGTGTATAGTTTATGTCATACCCAAACAAGGTATGAATTATAGAGTACACCACTCTTTCTTTTTTTGTTTCATAAATTTATGCTAACAAAGCTCCTAGAGCTACAAATGTTTCTTATATGTATAGGATCATGTGTTTGTCCTATATAGGAGGCATGAAAATAGGAGGATATGCCAAATAGTCCTTAAACTATTGGAGGGCTTGTTCACATTTTTCATCCCACTTGAAGACTACAAAGTATGGCACTTATCTTCTAACTATGTTATAAATTTCTAGATTGATTTAAGTTTTCCCTATAGACTACATAGTTGTTTCAAATTTTTAGGAGGAGGATTTTCCATAATAGCTTTGACTTTTGTGGGATCTATGTCAATTACTCTTTGAGATACAATATACCCCAATATCTTTCCTAATGTCATATCAAAAAAACACTTCTTAGGATTAAGGCATAGATTATACTCCTCTCATTTGTCAAATATGTGTGCCAAATTATTCAGGTGTCCTTGTATTGTTAGATATTTCACCAAAAGATCATATAAATAATCTTCCATGGTGATATGGAATATGTCATGAAAAATATTAGACATCACCCTTTTGTAGGTGGCTCCTACATTCTTAAGCCAAAATAACATAACATTCTAGCAAAAGGTTCCCTAGGGACAAGTGAATGTCATCGTGTGTTGATTCTTGGGTGCTATCTTGATTTGGTTATATCCAAAAAATCCATCCATAAGAGAGAGCATTTCATTACAAACTATCAAATCCACTATGATATCTATGTTCAACAAAGGTAAATCATCCTTTAGGCATGTTTTTTTGAGATCTCTAAAATCAGTGAAAATTCTTCTACCCCAAGTGGGTTTTGAAACTAGTACCAAGTTTGACATCCACTCAGGATAATCAATAGGTCAAATGAATCCCACATCAAGAAAAAATTGTAGTTCCACTTTGACCAAGAGTGTTATCTAAGGATTCATCTTGTGAATATTTTGTTTCAGGGGCTTAGTTCCACAAAAAATTATGAGATCAAGAACCACTAAGGATGGGTCCAAACTAGGAATATCTACATAAGTCCAGGAAAAATTGATCTTTTGATCTTCTAACAAAGCTATTAGATTTTTTATCTTTAGGATCTAAGAAAGTTGCATAGTAAGTTATCTTCGACATATCTATTGTTCGCACATTTAGTGGTTGATAATACTCAACCAAGATTACTAATGCTTCTTGATACTGTGTGATAGCGAGATCAAATTTCCCATCCTTGTGCACCTCAATTAAGTTTTCACCCTCAGATATGTGCTTTATTTTGACTTTTTCATGATCTACTAGTACCATATTGTGGTTTTCACTAGGGGTTCTAATTTTCATTTTTACTTTTGTGACTAGAGGATCTAATATCCCTTCCAAAGTATGATTCTTGTGTAAGTTCAATATCAAATCCAACTTTATGATCTCCAAGTGGTATACCATCTCGAAGTCCCATAAACTCAGTAATGGCTTCATCATTTTGGAATACATCCAAAGAAGGTGCTTGTCGTTGTTGATCCCAAATGATTAATTATGGAAAGATAAGCTAGACTTCTTCTATTTGGGGTGATTAGCTATAGGAAAGAGTAGTGATGGTTTTTATGAAAATTTCTTTAAATAGGTTTGTGATATATAGGTCATCATTGATAACATCATAGTCATCTAATGTCTCAACCATGCAAGAAGAAGAGCTCTCCTCACAAGAGACATTTTTCAGTGTAAGGAGCAATATTATCTAACGAATCATAACCTAGTCCTAGATTCTTCTTGTGATTTTCCATAGTTATAGGCTCTCTCATACCTTTTTCATTCAAATCAGGGCCACTTGCCCCAGTGCATCCCATGCCTTTTGCTAACTGATAACCTTTACTATTTAAACCAATAGGGATTGAAGGTAGCTCTTTCTCTTCCTCTTGTTCCTATTTGTATAGCCATGTGGAAAGGTCTTATTCAAAGACAAATTGTTCTTTTATATCTCCCCATTTAGTGAATGCTATAGGTTTGACTTCAATAAAAAGAACTAGATTTTCTTTGATTTCTTTTAGTTTTCCATAGGTTTTTAGTGAGGGGGGTAACTTACCAATGTAGAAAGATTGATTGAAGTGATAATCTCCACAACTGTTGTCTAATTGAATCTTGAGGTTGAGATGATATGGATTGGTTGATGAGGATGGAGTTGAAGATAGTGTCAAAGATGATGGATCAATGTATGAGAATGAGTGAAAGGAGATATCAATACTAGGAATTTGATAGGTTTTCTTATATTTCTCTTCTAGATTCTTACAGTGATGAAATGGCTCAAGGTCAACATATATTGTAACTTCCTTGTAATTATAAGGAAATTTCAGACACTAATGGTATGTAGAGGGAACATATTGCATTGCATGGATCCAGGGGTATCCCAAAAGAAGGTTGTAGGGTAATTCAAGATCCAATACTCGACAAGTAGTTTCTACTATTGTTGGTCCCACAAAAACATGAAGTCTAATGGTACCTTCTGAATTTATTTCATTATCATCATATGCTCTTATAGTTATGATTTTTTCTTGCTCAATGGAATCATAAGAATATCCAATATTTTTAACCAATTTAAAGGTAAAAATGTTTAAACCAAAACCACCATCTGTCAAAAATATTTTGATTTTATGCTCGTGGATACAAAATTCAAGGTATAAAGCTTGGTTATGGAACAAATGAATAGGAAGGTCCCTTTAAGAAAATAAAAGATGGTGTGTAGAGGCTATGTGGCCAACAATGGATTGAAATTGCTCACTTTTTAAATCATTTGGTATGAAAGATTTAAGGAGAGATTTTTACAAAATCTCTTTGTGTGTGAGAGATATCTTAAGGAGTTCAAGAATAAAGATTTGGGTTGGAGTTTTCTTTAATTGGTAAACAAGGTTATAGTATTTTGAAGGCTTATCAAAATTTTTGGATTAAGGTGGTGATCCTTGGATGGTAATCTTCCCTCTTCATGTAGTAACATTACACTCAAGACTCTTACCAACTAATGTCACAACATGGATATGGTTAGTGGCTTCATGATTATTTCACACTACATTATCATAGGTGTAGGCTACTTTAGTATAATCCCATCCTTTACCTTTGTCATTTCCCTTTGTATAATCGGGGATTGGATCCTTATAAATAACCAAGTCATTTTTTCTAGAGGTTCCAAGATTCTTATAAATATCAACCTATCCCTTCTAAATCAAGTCTTGAATAAGGCTCTTTAGTTTCATATAGTTTTTAGTCTTGTGACCTTTTATTTGATGACATTCACATTGATCATTTTCATTGTACCATAGAGGTTTACATTGTGTCTCTTCATAATTCTTTTGATCGGAAGCTTGATGAGATTTAATTGAAGAAATGTATGAAAACCCACCTCCATAGATTTTCCCAATGGGGTGTACTTTCAATTTGTTTGATTACTTTTCCTTGGTGATCCTCATTGAGAGTTTTGGTTTTGGTTCATTTTTTGATCGTTTTGAGGATAATTCATTTGATTCGTTTGGACTTTTTTTGAGCTTTATTAGGAGGTGGTTGTATGTTTTGATTTTTTTTTGCAATGACCACTCCATCATTGGTTACATTTTTGTTCTTTGCCCATATGCAAGGTTTATCATTTGAGTTTGACATTTGATCCATTTTGTTGTATAGTTTGATGACACCTTTTGCAATGAGATCCCATTCAATGGTTAAATCTTTTTTAATAATGTCTTCAAAGGTGTTAAGGTATAACATAGTTAATTGGAAGCTTATGTTGGTTTGCAGATTTGAGATAAATATTTCAACAAGTTGTTTCTTAGGAACATTCCATTTTCACTTACTTTATTTATGTCTCCATTGTTGTAAGTAAGAATCAAATGAATCACCTTAATTTTTTTTTATCTTATACAAATTAGAAACTATGATGTCTTGATCAATGTTATATGAGAAATGGTTAATGAACTTATTGGATAGTTCATCAAAAATTTTAATCCTAGGAGGTAGATGGGAAAAAAATTCAATAGTCTCCCTCCAAGACTTCTTGGGATAAGTCTCATTAGATAAAATTCATTGTTGGAAAAATCCATGAAAGCTACAAGAAATTATTGCATGTGTTCAATTGGGTCCCCTCTTCCTTTATACTTGTCAAATTTTGGGATCACAAATTTTTTCAGAAATGGTGTCATTAGTATGTTGTGATCAAATAGATAGGGGCATATGTCTTGTAGTGCATATCTCTTCTTGGGGTTCCCAAGTTGTATGCCCGATATTCTTTGAGTGAGGTTTTGAATTTGCAATGCTATGTTGTTAGTTGGTGTGTTTGATTGAGGATTAGTCATGTTTAGATTGTTTGTCTAGTAATGAATTCTGAGCATATGATGGATATTGTGTGTATGAAATACATTGAGAAATGTTGTTAGTGTGTAAATAAGGATTGGGTCCTTGTGAGATGTTATGTGTATTATGGATTGGGGGTTTGATTTTGCAATGTGAAAGATTGATGTTGTTGATTGGGGTTTTGATATTGTGGATTGATGTTTTGATTTTTTGGTGTAAAATTTTGATGTTGTGGTGTGAAGGCTTTATTTTTTTGAGTCATAAAGGTTTGATAATTTGAGGGATTGTATGTTGTTGTTGAGGTGTGAAAATTTGATGTTGTAGGTTTAAGTTTGGTTATTGCAGGTTTATGTTCTGTTGTTGTGGCTAGGGAGTTTGATATTGTGTGTTGTGATTTTGATGTTGTGCATTGTGAGTTTGATGTTGTGTGTTGTGAGTTTGGTATTGTGCATTGTATGAAGGGTTATAATATGGGGGTTTTTGTGGGTTGTATTGTGTTCATGTGTGGACTTAAGTATTGGTTTGATACATTCTTTAATCTTAAGGAACATTTTTTTGTGTGTTGTGTTGGTAGATGTGTGGTTGTGTGTGAAGGGGTTGAATGTTTTGTTGTGTTGGTGTATTTTTTTATCATAAATGATATAAATGGGTGATTCCATGTGTTTTTGTTGTGGGGGGATGTTAGCATGCAGTTGTGGTTGAATGTTGGGTTGTTGGTTTGGTGTGTAATGTGTAGATTGAGATGGAAAGCTACCCATTCTTTGCATGTTGAGATTTGGTCTTTATGTTGCTACATTTTATGACAAGGATGTATCATACAAGTTTCCATGTGTGTTTGGTCTCCATGTGTTTGTTGGAACATTGCGAGTTTTAAATGGTGTGGAAAATGGATTCATTGTAATATTTTGATATGTCAAGGCATTAGGGTCCATCTGACTATGTTGCACAAAAATTTCTTGTTCCACTTGAGATGACTGCCTATATAGAGGATTTTGAACATGTTGTGTTGAAGATGAATCATTGGTTGGTTCTCTTTGTTTTGGAAAGAGAGGAGGTATATTTATCTATATAGCTGGTTTAGGGATCCATCTAACCACTATGTCTTCATCCATACAAATGAGTGTAGGATCTTTGAGAGCCTCAACATTAAAATCCATGGGTATTTTGGCACCATGTTGTTCAAGTCTAAGGAAATATGTGTTGGGATCTGATTTGATTAGTTTGTACATTACCTTTTTCAACTTAAGATCTTCGGCGAATTCTAAGAGGTCTACTTTAGTAATTTCCTCATCACTATCATCTTATACATACCCATCTTGTGGTTGAGAAAGCATGTGTTGGTATTGAAGATGAAAATTGATTGATGGGGGACAAATGTTATGTTGTGATTGGGTAGCATTATGTTGTTGAGGAAATTTTTTTGGTTGAAAATGATTGTCATCATGTTGTTGTGAAGGATCAACATTGTATTGTTTAGATGAAGTGACAATGCGTTGTTGAAAAAGATTGACATTATGTTTTTGAGGAATGGTATTATGTTGTTCAGATGTTGAATATGTTGGAGGAACATCATTAGGATTAAAATACCATGGAATATGGGTAGTAGTTTCCACATTGGTGGTGGTACATCAACTAGAACTACTGTTGGGACCTTGTTTTTGTCATAAACATTCTCAATGAACCATGATGTATGATGAAAGATTTGATGTAATTTCTAATTTTGGTTTTAGTGTTCAAAATAGCTTTAAAAAGGGGATGTTGGTAAATTTTTTGGATAAAAGAGATGTTGTTTTGATGCTGATTTTTAAAAAATTTCTAATGATTTTGAATGCCAATGTTTTTGATAATCAACCCTATGATGAGAGTGTGAGTGGATTTTTGAATGTTTTGAAATGATGTTACGTTTTTGGTACTCAACCCTATGATGAGAGTATGAGTTTATTTTGAGGAATGATGCTAACCTAAGGATGTTAAGTGGATGACCAAAGTTTGATAAAAGTATGCTAAGTCTCAAGAGTTTTGATGAAAAGGATATTTTAATGTCTCTACTTGAACTAGTCTTGTTATTACAAGTAAAGAAGGATGATAGTGATCTAGAAAGCCTAAATGGAAGGATGTTTTCCACTTGAAGTTGACAAGAACAAAAGATTATTGGGTTGATTGGATCAAGAGAAACTAAAACATGATGATGTTGATAAGGTGTGATTGATTTGGTATCCAAAGGCTAGTAAGATATTGATGAAAGGTGATGATGCAAAAGGAGGTTGTTTAAGGCTAATAACGAAGTGTATACAAATTTGACTGATGTTTTGTCTAAGAAAGATATGATGATGGGAAACCCTAGGAAAACCAAGTTTCAAAGTAGGATGAAAATATTTAAAGTGTAATCTAACAAAATTTGATAAAGTTTGTTAGAAAGAAATTATGGTAGATAGAAGAAAATGTGGAATTGTGCAAGCAAATGCAGTAGATTTTCAAGACAAACTTGATCTTCTACAAAAGAATACACGATATTATAGATGAAATTGACTCTATTCTGGAAAAGACTCTAAGAACTAATATTATAAGAAATAGTGGTAGGTTCTTTAATAGTGATAGTATGTACTAAAAGTGAGAGAACATGCTTAGACAAGTGTAGTAAGATGCAATACAAAAGTGACAAAATTCTAAGATAGATGTGGTAAGTTATGAAAAATTTACCCCTATGTAACTAACATAGTTTTCTGATTTATTTTAGGTCTGATGATAGTTTTGAAAGTTTGTAAGTTGATGTTTAAGGTCTGATGTTTAAGATTGTTTCATCTAAAAACAAAAAGTGATACACACAGTAGACAAAGTAGGAAAAATGACTCAAATGGTAATCAAATGTTTTGTGCAAGATTTCTTCCACAAGGCTCACTAATAGTGTGACAATGGTTTATCACAAGGAATACACATTAGTCAAGTAGAACCTAGCTAGTATTAAAGGAATATCTCATCACAATAGGCTTACCTCACCCATTTGAGTGATGTTAAATTTAAACCTAAGGAGTGGGTGAATAGGGTATACTAGGTTCATGTACCACCTTGATACCCCTGGAATTGAAAGAGCATGAAATTTAGAAAGACACATTACACATCAACCATAGACCAAATATGGTAATTAAATTCTCATGATGATGCTATCATGATGAACTACTATGACTTGATGTGATTGCCAATTGGTCTTAAGGCTTATAAAATATAATGGATCATAGTGACTCAATGAACACTAGTGGTATACAATCGAACATGAGACACTAAAGGCTCTAGTTAACCCCAATGTGGTCTATACACCCACATCTAAATTGAAACATGTGATATATATCACATATAGTGCTTCTAGATTTTTCCTTCACACCTTTTATATAGCCCACCTAAACATGTCTTGGAGGTCATCCCAAGGTATCCCCCCTCTACTAAAATAAAAATTTGGAAGGCTTAAGTGTCTCGGTATTTCTCATCACCCAAGATCATCTAATTATGTAAGGGGAGATGATTGTAGAGGAGGGGGACTGACTTCTCAGAACCCTAGGTAACGCAAGGGTATAGAACAATAGGGTACCTTAATCTACCTCAAGCTAAAAAAATAGTTTCAGGAGAGTTTAAAGTTTAGAGGCTAAAAGGAAGAATAGCCAAGTTGGTGTTGTCCTTTAACAAGGCTAGATGTTTTAGGAAGTCAGGTGAGCAAGTCTCTAGAGTCCAGACTAAAACTTGGGAATCTCACTACCAAAGGACCACAATGTAGGACACAAAAAATGGCATGATACACTAGCGTCTCAGTGGGGGTGTTGGCATCCATACAGACAAAAAGCATAAAGTAAAATCAGATATTGAAAGAAACTCACTGAAAACCTAACAGGTGTGATTTAATGTGATGAAAAAAAAAAAAAAAAGTAACTAACTAATAGAATAGCAAGAAGAATACTTTAACTTGATCTGATCTATGAATTTACAAAGGAGGGTGAGAAAATCACACTTTCCTACCCATGATTTGAAACCTTCAAGGTCTTCACTCAATGAACAACCTACACACACAAGAATAAGAAAATGTTGGGATTGTATTTAGAGGACTGTGGGATTTAGTCCCATGCTTTGGTGTTTCCACCTCTAAGGACAACAAATATAGAAACGATAGGAGAAATATGAGAAAGAAAGATATTGAAGTGACAATACCAAGCACTATGCTAAACAATAATATGCTATGAAAATAATATGATAATGCTAAGTGAATGCAAGATGGAAGGATAACACCTTGAACCACGTTCACTCAAGGAAAATGGGAGAAGGAGTTAGCTTGCAAGATTTTAAATCCAACATTGTCACAACAATGAAGAGAATGAACCAGTAAAGTATCAAATTGTAGCTTCAATGGAGGTAAGAATTCTATGAGAAAAGTGTGAATATAGTTGCCCAAAATGAATGAAATCAAGAGAGAGTGAAAGAATGGAGGAGATATTTATTTGAAGGGTGAAATTAGAGGAAAAAGAGATATTTGAGGTTGATCAAGGGAGTGGATACATTACGCTTCATCACCAATTGATAATTGTAATGTTTTTGCGAACTCCAAATGTAGGGATCTTGTTAGGTTGGAAGTATGCTGCATAGATGTCTACACTTTGTGCTAGCATCTGAGACAAAATATCCTCCACCTACACAAAAAATAGCTGCCAAGTGTATGGGAAGAAAATGTAGTACATTCAATTGTATTATCAATCTTAATTATCTAATGTAGGAGGTACGTAAATGCATAGTTTCCAAGGGGTGAAAATTCATGCCATTAAATTTTGGCCCCACTTTAGTGAGCATAAGTGTTAATGAATGCACAATAAAGTATATTGAAAGATAAGAAACATATACCTAAACCATTAAGGAAGCAGACCGCAATCTGACACACTCAAATGCACAGGAAGAGGAGATAGATCCACAAGTACTCGGTCCTAAGGAGAGTTGAAAAAATGTGCCACAGGACCTCAAACCTATGGAAGGTGAAAAAAAGGCTCTAGAGGTGCTCGGTCCTACACATGAGGCACCATAGGTGCTTGATCTTGAGTGAGGCTAGATGTGAAAGGATCTATAAAGTTTGATAGGCCCTAGCAAGTGCTCAGTCCTATAAGGAAAGATTGAGGTGCTCGATCCTCTAAGCTTGATTGAAAAAGAAGCTTCATAGGTGCTCGGTCCTACAAACCAACATGTTAATCCATAGACAAAACACGTTAGACAAAAAAAAATCCATGTAGGTAGACATTCAAGTAAATAGTCAACAATTGAAGGAGAATATTTCAAAGGGATCCCTCGGGAACCCTTTAAAAGATAGGGGTCCACTCAAGGGACGTTTTATTTGAAAGGTGATGATATTTTTCACAAAAAATTATAGTATCAAGGAATACTTTTGAAATATATCTTTCATCAAGGAATTTGAAAGGAAGAATACTCCCTTGCAAGAGAAATTTTTGAGACTTCTTCATTAGAAAAAGTACTCCCTTCTTGATGGAATTTTTTTAGATTCTTTCTCTACGAATCTATTTTGAAAGAAAAATTTTGCTAGGGGAATTTGTTGAAGAATATTATTTTTTTGAAAAATAAGGATTTTCAACAAGGGATTCATTGGCTACCAAATACACTTTTTTGAAAATTGAAGCAATGTGATAGCCCCTCTTAGGATGGTGCATGTTGAACACAAAGGCACATGGCATCCTAAGGAGAGAGAAGAAAGTGATGTTGTGGCCCGCAATACATGAAGGGATGTAAACATGGAAATTTTATCACACATGTGAGGGACAACACATAGGAACAACACCATCATGAAGCAATAAAAGAAGAGAGAAATATGAAAATAAAACATAAGCAAAGACAAATAAATCAAGAGATAGGGGGATCTGATATTTCAAGGTTAGAACTACTCATAGATATAGATAGATAGATATAATATAATAATATATATGAACTATCATCAATCACCTACTATATGAGATCATGAAGAAGGGTACATGAAATTTTTTTTTGGGTCAACACAAGGAAGCCTAAATGCCCCCAATACTTTGCATTATTCCCCATCATTGAAAATCAAGGCACAACTAATAGAAGAATAAATGTAATAAATGGAAGAAGTTTACAACACAAAACACTCCTGTATCCAGGAACCTACAAGGGTGGCAAGGGTCCTCTAGGAACACATCACACAAGCATAGGGGAAACATAAAACACACACAAATATAATCTATAGATAAAGAAGAGGTGCCCTCCTAGTCCTCATCAACCAAGAGGTCATCATTTTCCCAATCTAGATCATTATAAGGAGATGTAAGATGAGCTTGTAAGGGTAGGATAACAAGGGGAAAACCTTGTGACTCTCCTATGAAAAGAGCCAAGGAAGAGGGCCCCTCAAGGTCTTCTTTGTTCAACTCCTATGTGGTAAACGTTATTGATTTGGTAAAATTCATTGATAGAGCTGAGACATCATCCATTGAGTTAAACATGCACATGGTAGGAGTTCCATGTTTCAATTAAGTGGGAAACAAAGGAGGTGCTTGAGATCCATTGCTAACCTCACCGAAAGACTCAAAGGAAATGAAAAACTTAGGGAATGTTGGGGAAACCTCCATCACTAGGACAACACAAGACAAAGTAGAACCAAATTTCAAAGAAGGAGATCCCTTCTTTTGACCCCCATTAGAACTAGGGTCATCCTCCAACTTTCAATTCATTGAAGGATGCGAGATACCCACACACGAAGTGGAAGGTGAGGAAGAAGCAAAACAAATTGTAGCAGACACCACCAAGACATTCGACATATCTACAGGATTGATAAAAGGTGGGATGTCTAGAATGTACATCAAAAGAGGAGGCTGAATTGAAGGAGAAATGAACACTTGCATCTTTTTAGGGTGAGGGTCATCCACACTCACAATGAGAGCCAAAAGCAAGATCAAGGTGACAAGAACTAAATCTAAAGGGGTGGAAGAGGAGGGCACAATAGGAGACACCAAAACAATAGTTATCAGCTCCCCTTCATCCTTCTATAGAGTAGCTAGTCCAACAACCAAATCCTTCCTCTGGAACTTATGCTCATGCACAAGGTGATTTATTCACCTCCAAGAGCTAGAAGTTGTAGCTTGAAGAGGAGTAGGAGGCTCTGGTTTTCTCATCAAAGTGTCCATCACATCTATTTTCGATGGAGGGAGTGACTCTTGGGAAGAAAAAAGAGGAAGATATGTAGGAATAGAGAAAACAACCAACAAAGAATTAGATTCAAGTGCCTCTATGGTGGGCCTCTTCAAATTCACTACCTTAGGGGTAGGAGCGGTAGGAGGCTGCAGAGGCCGAGAAATAGAGGTGACTCCATGGGGAATCTTCCCCTTACCATATACAACAATGCAAGGCATCATGGACAAGATAGGAAGTTCAAACACTTGATGCTTAGCCTTATGCCAAGAGGGCACCATTGAACTCTCTAAGAAACACATGGGGGTGGATATCGAGAGTGGCACAATAGAATGGGAAGCAAAAGTAGGTGGAGCTATTGAGGAAGAAGAAGAAGGCTTATGAGCACAAGAAAATTTTACCTTCCCCTTTTGAGAGGAAGAAGCCACCTGCTACCATGCTACAAGGTAGGCCATTCTCGGCTACACCTTGCCCCCAGTCTTATACTTCACATAATTTTAACAAAGCAAGTTTATTCTTGGGGGAAGCAAAGCTATCAGGGTTGGCCAAAAATGATCTAGAAAATATCCCCCATGTGATACAATCGGTTGATATCTAGTGTTGTGCACCAAATGACTACACCTTCATGAGAGAACTTGAGACACTTATGGATAAAAAAAAAGTGACTCTATTCATGGAAACTAGCCATGGGATGCCTAGCTTCACTCTGAACAAGTCAAATTATGGAATGACGTCAAAGGTAGCATTCATAGCCCTAGGTCCAACTAGGACAAAAAGATTTATATAACCATAAGGGGTAAGAGAGAAACCATCATGGGTATGTATTATGGTATTCCTTTCTTCATAATCATCCCTTTGTAGAGGGTTTAGTAGAAGAGTACCCTTTGTAATAATGTTCATGCAACTTGCAAGATACACAAGGACTCCTATCACAATGTTTTTATTGATGCGAGAGGAGAGGGCTTCTTATTCATGGGTAGATCCTATTATGAAAAAGTTATATCTAGTGAACTTATCATAGTTTTAGGAGGATAAATGTGAGTAAAAAAAATCATATTTATATACTCTAAGGCCTCAAGGGAAGCACCAAAAGAATCAATGATTAATTCACAGAGTGTGATAGAAAAAAGTTTGTATAAATTTGCAATTCATTGTTTTCCTTAGGCATAGACATGTTTGTATTCTTCTTTTTACCATCAAGGTTAATAGTACCATCATCGATGTGATCCCATATCTCATGAAAAAGGTGAATACAATGTTTGAAATCATTCCCATGGATGTGATGGTATTGGAAGAACACATTTCAATCTTACCAGTCAAGGTAAGGCTCTCTAAGAGGTTGAGGATCTTCCAAGGTTATAACCTTATCTTTTAATAGCTTCTTAAAAATAGAAGAGTAAGCTTTAGAAAAATTTGTGAATTGTCTATTGCACTTGAGGTGCTTATCACTAGACTTAGCAAATACATTCACAATAGATTTACCTCTTCTTGAAATTAACACAATAGACGTTCCTTCTAGATGGGAGCATGAGGAAGATTCCCCAAACTAAATGATCGTCTACTAATATTCCCATAATGCCATGCACAAATGCACAAAAGAAGGATAATTCATTAAGGAAAAATTCTCCTACTAAGGCCTATCTAGGTAGTCGATTAACACCTTCTACACATCTGAGTCAGGTAGTGGGTAAGATATTTGTGAAAAGAGTGCTTGATATAAAGCAATTAAATTAGTAATCTTGTCATGCTCTCCCTACTTACATTAGACAAGGTCCGGAAAGGCCATCTTAGGCCCAATGTTATCTTGGAACTGTCAGAGAAATAGATTAACAAGTTGATTGAATGAGAATATGGATTTGTTAGGTAAGGAACAATACCACTCTAGTGTTGTGTCCTTAAGAGATGGAGGAAATAAATTTCCCATCAAGGCATTCTGGTGAAAGAAGTTTGTACACATTGTATTGAACGTTGACACATGTGTTTATGTGTCTCTTTTATCAATGTACTTCTCAAAATTAAGAATCTCTATCCCTTGGGGGATGGGAGTACTTATGATTTCCACCAATAGATGAATATGTTGTGTTGGGGATATGGAGTCGGTTCTGTCATCATAGATCAACATCTAAGACAACAGTGCCTTAGTGATTTTCATTTTTATCACATCAAAGACACAAACAACTATGCCATAAAGTGGAAGTAGGCACAATTGATCCCCTATTTATCCTCTAAGAGAAGTAAATGCAAAACTTATAACAGATTCAACACAAGCATAGACTCAAGAATCTAAATTAGACAACCATGAAAGACAAAACTATGAACACATAGATTTACATGGGGAAAACCCTTTCGGGTAAAAAACTCCACCCTCCAAAACACTCAACTCACATGTATTATTCAGTAACTAAAATGGTTACAATACAAGACTAGAGCTATGCTCTTTAGGAGATTACATCTTGTTCATCTAGAGAATACAGGAAATAGCAGAATAAAATCATCACATGAATACAATGTCCTCAATGACATATCATGTAGATTCCCTTCAGCTCCTCACAAAAGACTGTCACAACCAACCTCATGACAAGCCTAGCCTCTCGCCTCCACAAGTTCACATCCTTGCAGATCTAAGAGTCTAAGTGTTCATTGTAAAATATGACTCGAACAATCTCAGCCTCTCTCTAATATCGCTCATCATCCTTATCGATCTGCACACCAAAATACATATATCATGTGCTTACATGTTCAGCCCATCCCTACCAACAATGGTCATTAGGATAATAAATTATCCACCTACAAGCTTTCCATTCCTGATAACGTGCACTGCTTATTCAGCATGCATCGAGCCGCGCAATAATAAATCAGTCTCAGACATGTCCATCAACCTTGTTATAATAATGCAGCTCAGTCGCACATCAGAAATATAACCATTCGACCAACTAGATCATAAGGATCTTTCCACATGTCACCATCTCGTTCATCTTTTGTTGTACTGACAGTCGATCAAATTAGTCCAACTCGGTCAACTGAGTTTTGAGCTCCCCTGAGCTCCTACCGCATTACCATCGAGCCCACATGATGTAGCCACAGTACAACGGTGAGCTCGCTTGAGCTCACCCTGACTTCTACCTCGCTACCATTGCCCTATCGGACTCCCCTCGTGGTATGTTGGTAAGCCATCCAAGCTCTCACCTTGACTCCATTGCACTACCATGCCCCTATTTGAGTCGCCATGTGGTATGGTGGTGAGCTCATCTAAGCTCACCCTCAGCCATCCCGTGCTATCGTCGAGCTCATTTGGCCACCCCGCAGTAAGGCGGTAATAGCTTGCATTGACCACCATCTCCACCATGCTACCACTGACCTTCCAAAGCCTTCCTATGGTGTGGTAGTAACTGCCAGGCCAACTGCTAGCAGTCTCATTGTAGCCACCACAGTGAGAGGACCCACCGCTCACGGTATGGCGATAATCGCCAAGCCCACCGTGGTGAGAGGAACCACCGCTTGCAGTATGGACGTAACCGCCAAGTTCACCACTAGCGGTCTCACCATGGAAACCATGGTGAGAGGGACCACCACCAATAGTAAGGTGGTAAGTGATGAGCCATGTCGCAGGTGGCCTTACCACACCATTGTGGTGAGAGGACTCACTGCACATAGTAAGGCAGTAACTGCCAGCACAAGCTGCAAGTGGCCTTACAGTGCCACCACAATGAGATAACTCACCGCACGTGGTAAGGCGGTAATCACCAGATAGACACCGCCAAGACCAAGCCACACCATTGTGGTAAAGGCAAGAACATGAAGGAAAATGCCAAGACTGAAGGGAACAAGCTAGAACGTTGAGGCACAATTTCCCAACATGTTGGAAGAAAGGTTGAAAGATATGTTGGGTGGAGGCTTGGGATAGACTCACCAATTGGTTCTGTATTTGACCCATATTATGTAGAAGGGCATTCAAAATAGGGCTAGATGAAGAAATAAGACCAGTGGAGCTACCACCAAAACCACCACTGAGACCACTACTAGAGTGATCACTAGATCCACTGTCGTAGCCACCGTCGAAGCCACCACCATAACCACCACTGGAGCCACCGCCATGACCACCACCAAATTCCCCACTATAGCTACCACCAGAGCCACCACCATGACCACCATCAAAACCACCATTGAAGCCACCAAGAGCACTAGATATACCTAAACTACCAATCCCCATTCTACTAGAAATCCCACAACCAAAGCCAACATTTCCCCTAGGAGGAATGACATTGAATCCTAGAGGTATTATGCTTGCTTTGATAGTAGGAGGTGGAGTAGGTGCAAATATGTTGATAGAAGGTCTTGTTAAACAATGTATACCAATTTTGCAGGCATCAAGATGCCAATCTATCTTTCATAACCAATGACAACATGACCTCGGGTAATACCTAACCTAGGGTTGTAAGAAGGGAAATATGCTTACATTAAAATGATAAGGCTATAAAGGAACTCTATGCCTATCGGATCCTTGTCTTGCATATATCCGATTTTATTAGAATAACTCTAGTGTCCCTAGCTATGTTTTGATCTTTCCCTAAATGGTTCATGTTGGTATGTGGTGACTAATCATGTAAATACTATACACTCGCAACATATCATCAATGTTTTTTCCCATTTACATGTTAAGGTATTCTCACTGACAAATCAAGGTTTTTTCTTGTTGACACGTCAAGTAGGGATAACTTTAAGAAACCCTGCCCCTTAGCAAAGGTGTAAAATCTTGGCGAATCTTTCCTTTTATTTAAAAAATATATTAATTTTCCAAGCAAATCTTAATGAATAATTGGTAAAAATAATAATCACTATGGAAAATCCTAGTGAATAATCACTAAAAATATTAATTACAATGGTGAATCTCTCCTTTAAAAATTTACGTAGTTGGTCAACACAGTTGCCCCATATATATATATATTTTTTTTAATATTGAAGTAGGGGCCCGGGGGCGGCAGCCACCGGAGGTGTCAAGGGGCAATGCCCCTTGTGGGGATCAAGGGGGAAAAGCACACATGGATGAAGTGTTTTTAAAAAATCTCACTATTGAAATTGAATTGGAGCACACACAAATGAAGTGTTTTTAAAAAATCTCACTTCAAAATTTTACCATCGATTACCTTTTAAATCAGACGGCTGCAATTTCATTCCGTGAGTGAATATCAGCATGAGTGAACATCATCAGTGGGATACTAAGGGATGTCCCACTGATACAATGATGATGATGAATGTCATGAACTATTGGCAATAGTAAATGGTGGAGATCAAACAGAGCTTTGATTGGATGTCTTTCCGGGAGCTTGGTGCAAATATTGTAGATTCCCTTCATGATTCTTCATAATTAAAAAAAGTGGTGTACCTATGCCTTGGTGGACCCCAGGTGGAGTATGGAAGCCTTATCGGCGTGAGTGAACATCATCGGTGGGACACTTAGGGATGTCTCGCTGATACAACAATGATGGCGTATGTCATGAACTATTGGCAACAATGAATGGTGGAGATCAAACAAAGCTTTCATAAGACATCTTTCTGGGAGCTTGGCGCGAATATAGTAGATTCCCTTCTTGATTCTTCGGAACTACACAATATTACTGGCGAATATTATTAATATTTTTAATTACTATATAAACTATTGGTGAATCAATGCCAATGGCGCATCCTCCTATCTAAAGCCAAGAGGTGTTCTATAGGAATAGTGACAACTTCATCCTTGTCTAGAGGTGGAGTTGTAGGAGAAACAAGAGGAGTAGGGAAATGAGTGGTTTCATCAAATAAACTCATCTCTTCCACCGATACCATCTCCTAGGAAGTGAGCCATAGTGACCCTTGAGAAGTCCATCTCTAAGTGCCACACACTCCTACCTACATATTCAAAAGTTGTAGACTGGGTTGTGAAGATCATAAAGTGTCACAATACATGAGCCCACAAGCTACGCAGACATAAGGGAAATAACCTCAACACAAAGAAATAGACACTATAAATTTTCATGTTGGGTTGACCAAAAAGTAGAGGAGGACCGAGTGCTTAGGAACCTAAGCCACCAGAGGATCTAGAACAATAGCCTACCCTGATATACCTCAATCTAATGGAATATTTTTGGGAGAGTTTAGAGTTTAGAGGCTAAAAGAAAGAAAAATTAGGTTGTTGTTGTCCTTTAAAAAGCTTGAATGTTTCAGGAAGTTAGGTGAGTAGTTCTCTAGAGTCTAGACTGCAACTTAGGCAACTCACTACTAGAGGACCATAGCACGAGACATGGATGATAGCATGTTGCACTGGAATCTCAATTGGGGAACTAGCATCCATATGGACAAAAAGCATAAAGTACAATTATAGACTGAAAGAAACTTACTAACAACATAACAGGTGTGATTTAATGCAATGACAGAAAAAAAAAGTAACTAAGTAATAAAATAGCAAGAAGAATACTTTAACTTTGATTAATCTATTAATTGGCATAGGAGGATGAGGAAAGCACAACTTCCTACCCATGAGTTGATATCTTCAAGGTCTTCACTCGATGATCAACCTACACACACAAGATCAAGAAATTTTTGGGATTGTGTTTAGAGGTCTATCACAGTCTGTCCCCCACTTTGGTGTTTCCACCTCCATGGATAGCCAATATAGCAGTGATAGGAGAAATATGATAAAGAAAGATATTGAAGTGACAATACCAAGCACTATTCTAAACAAAAATATGCTACGAAAATAATATGATAATGCTAAGTGAATGGAAGATGTAAGCATATCACCTTCAACCACATTCACTCAAGGAAAATGGGAGGAGTGAGCTTGCAAGCCTTTGAAACACAATATTTTCACAAAAATGAAAGAATGAAACAGTAAAGTTTTAACTTGGAGCTTCAATGGAGGTGAGAATTCTTTGACAAAAGTGTGAAGATAGTTTCCCAAAATGAACAAGATCAAGAGAGAGTGAAAAATGGAAGAGATGGTCATTCGAAGGGTGAAATTGGAGGAAAAAGATCTTTTCAAGGTCAGTCAAGGGAGTAGAGACGTTATGCTTCATCATTAATGGAGAATTGTAATGTCTCTGTAGATTCTAGAGGAAAGAATCCTATCGGGACAACAACACATTGTGAAGACGTCCATGCATCGTGCTATCATCCTAGACAAAATATCCTTCGCCGACACAAAAAATAGTTGCCAAGTGTATGGGAAGTGAATGAAGGATGCATTATAATTGCATTATCAGGCTTAATTCTCTGAGGTAGGAGGTACAAAAATGTGGAATTTTCAAGGGGTGCAAATTCACACCATTAGAAGTATATGTATACGAGATGCCTTCAGTGACTCAAACAACAAATGTAGATCAAATATGTTTCTCATCACCTAGGATCGCCTATTGGTGCAAGGGGGATACACACCTTTCGACCTACCAAGCATGACAAACAAGTTTGTTTTAAGCACCAAAGTAATTTTTTTATAATCTAATAAAATGAAAACATAATTTTTGAATGATAATCCTTTGGCAAATGGTGTTGCAAACAAAGTGTTAGTAGCTTAATATGATCAATTCCTTAACTGTTTGGCCTACAACACAAATTAGATTAGTAATCTATGAATTTTTCCTTCACCCTACGTTATGTTGCATAATTATGTTAGATAAAACTCAAAAAAACAATAGAAAACCACTAATTTAGGGTTAAGGTTAGCCAAAAAATCCAAAATCCTAAAAGATTGACTAAAAAACTAGAAAGTAGGGGAAAACACAGAGGTGACTCTATTACCTGCAATAATGACCTTCCTTTGAGGCAACCAAAAGCTATTTTTTGAAAGAACAACCCTATTTCAATAGCATCCATTTTACATGCAAGGGTGGCCTAAAAATGAAGTAGTCACAGTCATGTTCAGCAATAGCGACCTTGTTTTGAGACAAATGCAACCCTATAACATGCAAAAATCAAAACACTACTAAGAACCCAAAAAACTGAAAAAGCAATTACATCAAGATTTGTAATAGTAACCTTGATACAAGGTATCCATGCTCCAATTCATGAAAAAGTGTGATCATGCACAATAATGATCATATTATTTTTTATAGTTGTATTATAGAAACTTGTAAAAAACTCAAACTCATAAGAATTGTTATATTTATAGATGTGGGTCCCACGGGGCATGCCAAGAATGTGAGTGGGAAGAGTTGAGATGTATATAACAATCAATAATTCAATCAAAGAACCCAAAAAAAGAGATCAAACCCACTTACCAATGAGATGCAATTGTAAATAAAGCCATGAAATCAAACAAAACTCAAACCATAACATGAATATGAGCTTACCATCCTATTATTGGAGAACTTGGTGTTTTATGATGTTGGATTGCTCAACACTTAAGCCTCCATGATTAATTGCAAAATCTCCAAGATGAATGATGAATTTGATGACCTAGATGTTATGATAAAATCTCTCAAGAATGCTCAAAACTAAAATTGACAAGACTTAGCTACTCAAATTCTAGGTGAGAAACATGGAGGATGCATGATTATATAGATTTCTATAACTGAATTAAGGGTTGACATTGGATCTTAATTCCCATAAAGAAGGGTCAATATTTCATCTTAACACCCACTAAGGAGAGAATATCAAGGAAGATGGAGGGATAGGATTAGTTAGAAGTCAAAATATCCCCACATTTATAGGAAAATAGTTAGGGTTTTGAAGATTAAGGGTGGAAATCAGATATCAAGATCAAGAGCTAGGAATGCTTGAGACAAGAAAACTCAAATATTTTTGAAAAAAGAATATTCGTCAAGAATATGCTTTACGAAGAGAAAGTGGAGGAATTAAATAATTAAAAATGATTTAATTATGGAGGATGAAAATATGCTCTTTTTAAAAAAGAGTATTCTTTTAAATGGGGTGGAATTAAAGTGGGATAATTAAATAATTACAATTATTTACTTATATGAGATTAGAATAAATATTAAATGAACCTAATTAGATAATTAAACATTATTCAACTAGGAAGATGAAGGGGACAATTAGTAGATGGAATGATTAATTAATTAAACAATCCAAGATTATTTAATTAATAGAGGAAATTAGGGTTAAATGATGAAAATGATGTTAAATGGTGTTAAAAGGGGATTACAAATCCAAAGTAAATGAAATGATGTTAAATATAATTAATGATGATTAAAATGATGGGAATGGTGAAAAAATGTAGTTTCAAGACGTGTGATATGCATTAGGCATTTTTACATGTCTACAATGTTATGTCAAAAGAGTTACATTATGGTCTACCAGCAAAGAGAGATATTGATGCAAGAGCATCTATGGTGGCCAAGTATCTTGCATCATCAAATTTTAATAAAATTTGGTGTCAATTATTTTTTCTTGAGATTTTGGTGTATTTTATTGATGTAATTGAACAAAAAATAGATTAAATAAATTGGACAATTTTGGTTTGCAAATTACATTGGAAAGCATGCCAAAAATGTATATTATCATTAAATTATCAAAATGGTAGATTGGGGTGTGGGATTTTGGGAAGTTATGAAGTTTTAAATTTTAATTAATATGCCATGATGCTATAGGAAAGAATGGGATGCACAGGAGGAGTTTGACTGAAATTTTGAATTTGAAATTCAAATTGGTGAATGGATGAATAATTGTTACACCCTATTGTGTTCTTACCTATTTACCTTCACCTTGATGGGTTAAAAATGCTTTAATATATATTTATGGTTATATTTTATATGAATCTTGATGGAATTTGATGAATGAACATTTAATTCAAGTTGATATTTATAATGATTTTGACAATGAAATATATGATGCATATGAGTTTATTGTTATCAACTAACTACTATTATGATGTACTAAGCCGGATGCAGGAATGGACTTGAACCTCTAGAAGAGAGGGGGAGTATAAATCAAGAGAAGAACTTGGTCTGGTAGCCTTGATGAACCTAGTTGAGAAAGAACACACACCCTAGTTGGTCTAAGTTGAGTCAACTCAATTTGGGTGATTAGTAAGTAACCTTCTATCTTAGTTGTGAATTTTTTGTTATTGGTTATGATTTTGTTCTATGATTATTTTAACTAGGGTTATATGATTGAGTCTTTACATCAAAAGATATTTCTTCTTATGTTTTCTTATTAAAATATGTGGATCGATGAAGTATATACATAGACTGTATATATGTAAATATATGCATATCCATGATCAGTCATACATGTAAGTATATGTAGGAATGTGTATAAGTAGGTAGATGTACCTACACATGATCATGAATGGGAGTATCAAATGAGAAAAGCGACATCTATATATATATACACACTTCATGTATACATATCATTTTATGAGTATGTGCATATATGTGTTTGTATTTAATAATCAAAATAATGATATATAATATATATATATATATATATATATATATTAATATCTATGTATATAGAACATTTGTAGAAAAATATATACATATAAACTAGTATATGTATATATGTGTGTGTGATTATTTAATATATGCTTTATCTATTTGCAATAGATATATTTTAATAATCAAGTAAATATGATGATATCTATAAATATATATTAATATATTTAAATATATTTATTATGTGAGGATATATATATTTATAGTTGATTATATATATAATGTTTGAGTTATATGTTATAAGTGCATAGTATATATCTTAGCGCATAATATAAAGCATTGCATATGTATTATGTAATGTGCATAAGTTAACATTGTTGTTAACACATTTAAATGCAAATGAATATAGTGAAACAAAGTGTATATAATGTTGCAACTATATTGCACATAAAACAAGAGGAGACCAAGTCAAATATAGACTCAATTACCACACATGAATAAAAGAAGAGAGTTTATACATTGCATAAGATTAAATGCAGATTTTAGCAAATGGGAATAAGTCTTAGTTGCACTATCTTAAAGGGTCCCAGTATATGAATATGTGGTACTAATTCTAAATTATAGGAAATGCATTAGAAGTCTTTTTACTATGCTTAAGTCTGGAAAATCCATATCATAACAATGAGACTCAGTCAATGTAAACTTGGCAGAAATATAAGAAGGAATTCAACTTGTAAACCAAGAAGGAAACTTTTTGTTAAGTGTTTTTGTCCCTTGACTCAAAAAAATAGTCAAGTTGTCTCTCATGAAGGGGTCGAATAAGCCATTAGAATATTATTTACTGTTATGTATTGCAAATTTGTGAATTGATCAGCTGATTCGTTGCATGTGATTAGGAAGGTGGTAGAATTGCTTGCTATTTTGTAGCCTTTGGTTTCTCAAGTTTTAGTATATATAGAGGTACTCTTCCTATCAATTGTTACTCTTCTTATTTGGATTTTCCCATTGTTATTCTATTGTTTTTTTGTGCAAGTGAGTTAGTGATCTTGAGAGTTAGTGAGTTGCTTTATTATTTTGTAATTATTTTGTTGGGAGAATTTATGAGAGGATAGTTTTTGGAGGCTTGTTGTTCTTTGGAGAAGTAACATTTGTGAAGGAGTAGGCTAAGGTTGGAAGGAATTTTTTTCAAGTTGGAACTTATATAGAGGCATATTGAATTCTATTCTTCCTTTTCTTATATTTGAAATGGTTATTTGATTATATTGCCTTCCTTTGGAAATATTGTTTGAATGCATGATATGCTTGTTCTTAATAACCTAGTTATTTCCTATCTTTGGAATATTCTATGCATGCATGGTATGCATGTTATATATTTTATTAATTCCTAGAAAGGAATATGCCTATGTGGTTCTTGATTAAGTATCAAATTATTGAACCCTATCATTGGGATTACGTTAATATATTATGGAATATGTGTGGCTTAAATTATATTAGAACTATAATAGTTCATTAAGTTTATTTAGATAATGCATGAGATGGGATATTTTTCTATGTTATAGTAATTTTATGATGATGTCAATTTAAACATAAGAGGTTAGTATGGTTATTCTTGGGGTTAGTTAAATCCATGGGAAAGGGGGTAAATTAGCTAAACAATAGTTTGTGTATATGTGTGGTTAGTGTGGTTATGCATGGGGTTAGTGAAATCCATGGGTATGGATATAACCTACATAAATAGTTTATTAGAGAATTGGGTATTCTTGGGGTTAAGGAAATCCATGGTTAAGGGAATTACCTTGTTGAATATTATAGTATGTTATCACCTTAGGGTAAATGTTTGTTATGTTTATGGTCAATATGAAATCGAGCTATTAAAGTGGTGGAAAAATGACTCACTCATAGTACTGGGTGTTGAATTCTTTGGCCAAAGTAGTATAAGTAGCTACTATTTACATTGTCAGCTCACTATATTCCATCATTGAAAATAGGAAGGGAAACCAAGATATGGTAACTCTAGATTTGTAGGGCACGATACTATGCTTAGGAAGACCATGATAATGGGGCTACCAAACCAATCTCTTTGTCAAAGGGTAGGGCCATCTTACCAAGTTTGGTAGATGTGTGGGGGACCATAGTAAGTTCAAGGTAAGAAGAAAAGCACTTGAGTGGTGCTCTCCCTCGTATATTTGGTGAGAAAGATTTGAGGATGTAGCGCTAGTTTGGGGAAATGTAGAATGTATGCACCAAGTGATGGGAACATCTAGGAGGTATGCATAAACATTGGGGACATCTAGATTGTTGTACTTTGTTTCTATATCTTTATCCTTAAGCTCTTAGAAGCTATGTATGTAAACATGTAACTCTATTCTTATTGCGGATTTGTAAATGAGAAATATTAACATGAAATTATGTGATGTGAAATTGTTTCTTGAGTTATTGAAATGATTTTATGGTATACAATGGGAGAGTTTACAATGGTTATGTTTCAAATGTGCATCTATTCATTCATGTGAAAAAGGAAAAGTTTGTATAACTCACAATGTTAGTATCTTAAAATTTAACTTGTGAGTAAAACATAGTAAAAACAATGGGTAGAAATATGGGAACATTACATATGGTATCAAAGCTACCAGGTTTATCTCTAGAACCTATGTTCTCACTAAGTTTCAAATCCAACATTATATGAGTCTAATTTTTGGAAATTCTTGTGCGAGGATGGTGCATCTCAAGATGACTATAAGGAAGTTAGTAATCGGAAATGAGAACTACCTATGGGCCAAGAAGGAAAGGGAAGCCATTGTTCAAATTGTAGAGGGAACCAACTATGAAAATTCCATTTTGGTTGAGCAACACTGAGACTTTTAGTCATGCACTTTCATGAATCAATCAAGAAAGGAGAAGGATGAGAGAGGCTATCAACTTCAACTTCTTAACTTCTTTCTCTCCTTCCAAATCAGACTCTTTATCACTTTCCAAGGATATTTCCTCAGAATTTAGTATTACTATTGCCATGTTATTTAGGAACCCTCATGTTATTTCTATGATAGAAGTTATTGTAATAGCCTCTAGTGATGAATCAAAGGGACATTTCCCTTTTGATGATATATTTGAGAAAAAATATAAGGGGTATAATCCACGTAGTTATGTATCTAATAGTGAATATGGGGGATACTCTCCCCTTGACTATTTGAATAGTCATACCATGTAAATGCAAGGATATTGAAATCCTCTTGAAATAAATGAAAATTGTGTTTTGGAAAAAATGTGTATATGCTCTTTGTGAAATTTATTTTATGAATTTTCTTTGGAAATGTTTTAAGAAATATGTAAACATTCCTAGAATCTAAATAGAAATGAAACCTTCAGGTGTAAACTTTATTTTTGATAATGGTAAGGAATAGAACTAACTTTAGGGAAAGCCAAGAATTTGGCCAAGGAGCCAAAAATTATGGGGCTTAGTTGGATAATCTTTTAGCCATGATGGATGAAACCAAAGAAAGAATAGTAAACCTCAAGAAAGAGGTAAGGGGAAAATAAAGTGTGGAGTAGGAGGTTCCTAATAATGATGAATGGGAAAATTCCAATGAAATACTCATTCTAGCGAACAATGAAGATGATGAATCTCATTCTAGGTCAGAAGGATGGAAGCAAAAATGACTTGATAGTGAGTTATCACAAGACATCAGAAATATCACTCCTCCAAAGTTTGAAGGAAGTACTAGTTGGGATGTGGTTGAGGCATGGCTCACCAAGATGGAGAAGTATTTTGAGATCAGAAATTACTTTGAGGTCACTTAAGCCATTTGTGGAGCTTTCCAATTATCTAGTGAAGTGTCCAATTGGTGGATGAATAAGAAGATGGATCTTGGGTTAAGTTACCTAAGGATTAGAATGAGTTTGTGGAGATATTTTGGAAATGGTGGTTGCCTCAACTCTTCTTTGATCAAAAGCTCACCGACTTCTAGAACTTGAGGCAAAGGGATTCCTTAGTTAACAAATATTGGGAGAAATTCACTTGACTCTTGAGGTACCTAGCTATGTACCAAAAGGACAAGCGGTTTCGTATTAGGAAGTTTATCATGGGCCTTAATTCTCAAATATGTGGTGAGGTAGATGTACATGGTCCAACTACCATGGAATTGGAGGACAAAAAAGAAATAAGTAGGAATAAAGGATTAAGTCTGTCTCAAACTACCATTGGAAGAATCGAAAGAAGTTCAATTAGTCTCAATCCAATCAAGCTTCAAGGAAGCCTTGTGAAGGGAAATAATACTAAAGGAAAGGGGAAAAATGATCTTGTAATAAGAGAAATAATTCAAGAAGGGACCGTAGGGGGAACATCAACAATAGTAGTAATGCTAGAAGGAATGAGAGAAATTTTGGAAGACCTACAACAAGGATTAGACCATTGAGAGGGAATTATACTTGTGGTGGAGATCACTTTGCTATCCAATTTCCCAACAAACCACCAGGGATACAACCACAAGGGAATCACTACCTTCTCAAGGAGAATCATTCCAATAGAGGATTCGTGTTGCATTGGACAACTAGCAAGCTGAGTACTAGATCACTCTAGTTGAAATATTAGGTACTTTATTTGGTACACCTATTTCCATTCTTATTGATATTGGTGCCAATAAATTTTTTGTTTCACCTAGAATAGCTAGTAGTATATCTAGAAAATCTGGCTATATGGAAAATTCTTCGATGGTTGAATATGCCAACTAGACAAGAGCTAAGGTGGACTAGTGTCTATTTTAAGAAAGGTTTGAGCTTCAAGGTTTCTCCTCAAAAGTGAATATATATGTAGCACAATAGCACCCCTAGGATCCTATGATGTCATTTTAGGGATGAACTAGTTGTGGAAACATAGGGCCAAAGTATATTTTCATGCTAAAATAGTAGAATTTTTAGATGATCTAGGTAATAAGGTGCTCTTTCAAGGAACATTGAGAGAAGTTATGTTGCGATAGATATCCATCGTACCAATGCATGGGGAAAAGAAGAAAAGTTGTCAAATTTTTACCATAAATATGGAGAAACTTGAGGAATGTAATTAGTTCATTACTCAAGATGACATTGTATATTATGGATCTCAAGATCCCTAATATGTTGAAGTAGGTGAGGTGGTGGAATATAGAAAAATAAATATGGATAAATATCCTATTTTATAGAAATTTTTGGATGTATTTCTAGAGGAATTACATAGATTGCCTTCCAAGAGAGTGTTTGATTAATCCATTGACATATTTGTAGGGTTGGAGCCTATATTGAAATAATTTTATAGGATGACCACAACTGAATTAATGGAGTTAAAATCACAATTAGAATAATTATTGTCCAAGGGATTAATAAGAGGGTGCTGCCACAATAGTGGTTTACACTTTTTGGGAGATCCTGATTTTTGCTGAAATCGCATATTTTTAGAAAATATAATTATTTAATCCTTCAAAAGTTACATTTAAAGGATTCCAATTGAAGAGGGTTTGATCAAACCACCTTAGACCAAGCCCCCTCAGATAAAACCCCACTAGTTTTAAACCATACCTATAACGAAGTCTCCTTTACACCTATCAAAATGCTGATAAAAAACCACTTTTGATTTACCTTTTGGGGATCAAATGAGTTCATTTAAAATTTATTGTTTGTAAGTATGTAGTCCTTATTATAAGCTTCCAAAAAATTATAATTATAATTTGAATTAAATTAAATTTTATTATTAAATTTATTTTTTATTTCTTGTGAATGTAGGTTTTTCACCGAAAATCAAGCTCTTTGTTTTGTACATGTGGAAAAATAGTAGATTATCAAAATAAAATTTTGAAAGATATATTTAGGCTGGGTATTGATGTCCTTGATCCATTAAAAAATATAAAAATTGAATTTCTATACATACAGAAAAATTTATGTTGTATGCAGTCCGCCTATGTTTGAATTTTAATTGGTTTGACTTTGAAACTTGATTAAGGAAAAAGTATTTCATAAAACACTATGAAACCAAATGAACTAGTTAGATATCATAGTTACAAATATAAATTTGAAAAAAATATCTAATTTTATCCTTCATAAAAAAATAATTATGTTGTATACGGTGAGCATCACTCCTTAAAATTGTTGTTTATTGATAAAAACTAGTTTTTGGAGGAGATGAAAAAATGTAATCTGTTTCCAAAATTTTTGAAAAGAAAATATTTAGAATCTATAGACAAAAATTCAAAAATCACTAGTTTGCATCATCTTCAAATTCCTCATGGTTCAGCCGCTATAAGAGCCCGAATGTGAAGATTTAGTTAAAAAATTAGTTCAGTGTCCAGTTTGCCCAAAAATTGTAAACCAGTATTGTGGGATCACCCAAGACCTAGTGTTTCACCATGGGGAGCACCTATAATATTCATGAAGAAGGATGGCACATTGCGCTTGTGCATTTATTATTTTTTTCTTAACATAGAAATGATAAAAAATAAGTATATGTTTCCACATATTGATGATCTCTTTGATGAGATGAGAGGAGCGATAATGTTTTTGAAGATTGATCTACATTTGGTTTATCATCAACTAAGGATCAAGGATGAAGATATATCTAAAATAACTTTTAGGACAAGTAATGGTCATTATGAGTTCACAATCCTAACTTTTGGATTGATGAATGCACCTACAACATTCACGAACCCAATGAATAATGTATTCAGAGACTTCTTGGAAAAATTTGTGATGGTGTTTTTGGATGATGTTCTTATCTATTCCAAGAATGAAGAGGAGTGTCTCAAGCATCTAGAAATTTTTCTCCAATGGTTAAGAGAGCATAAGTTGTCTAGGAAACTCTCTAAATGTAATTTCTTTCAGAAAGAGGTACAATACCTAGGTCATGTGATTTCAGCTGATGGGATTGGAGTTGATCCAACTAAGATAAAAGTAGTACTTAAGTGGCCAGTACCTAAGAATGTGCTTGAAGTTAGAAGTTTTATGGGTTTGGCTGGTTACAATCAAAAGTTTGTTGTGAAATTTTCTAGGATAGCTTTCCCTATTACCTCCTTATAGAGAAAAGGGAAGAATTTTGAGTGGATGGAAAAATTTCAAGCTACATTTAATCTACTCAATGAGAAGTTGACAACTACGCCGATACTAAAGGTACCGGACCTTCAGATCTAGATGGTAACTTTATAGTTATCACTGATGCATCAGGAGAAAGATTGGGTGGAGTATTAATACAAGATGGGTGACTCATTTCCTATGAATCAAGGAAGCTTAAGCCTTATGAAAAAAATTATGGTTCACATGATTTAGGGTTAGTAGGTATTTTTCATGCATTATCAATCACCATAATCTGAAGTACTTGTTTACTCATTCGAATCTAAATACAAGGAAAAGAAGATGGTTAGAGTTGATATCTAATTATGATTTCAATATCAACTATATTAAGGGGAAGGAGAATCAGGTTTTAGAATCCTTAAGCCATAGGAGGCATATCTCTGCCATGATATCGATTCAAAAAAATTTCAAGGTCGAGTGTTGTAAGAATCCAAGGGTGATGAATACTATGAGAAAGTCAAGAAAGCACTCAAAATTAATCCACAAGACTCAAGGTATGAGTGGTTTCATTTTGAATCTGATTGTTTCTAAGGTTTAAAGGAAGAATATGTGCACTCGATTCTAAGGAATTAAGGAATTTAGTGTGGAGATAAGTTCATACCACACCATATTCTAGATATCTTGGTGTGACTAAGATGTTGGAGGATGTGAAGTCATTATACATTTGGAAAGGAATGAAAGGGGATGTTGTAATATTTGTAGCAAGTTGCTTAGAATTTCATAGGGTCAATGCAAAGCATCATCACCCTACAGGTCTATTGTATCCTCATGAAGTTCTTAAGAGTAAGTGGAAAATCATTAGTATGGATTTTGTGCAAGGTCTACCAATGTCAAGGAATAAGAACAATTCCATTCTAGTAGTGGATAGGCTTACAAAGGTGGCTCACTTTATACTAGGTAATTTGATGGATGGAGCTCCTATTATAGCTTGTAAGTTCATTCAATAGGTATTTAGGTTGCATGGAATTCTTGAGAGGATTATCTTGGATAGGAATGCATGTGTGACTTATAGGTTTTGGAAAACCATGTTTTCTTCACTTGGAACATAATTGTAGTTCAACATATCATCTAGAAATGGATGGTCAAATTGAAAGAGTGAACCAATTTTTAGAGAATCTACTAAGGATGTATTGCATGGATCAGCAATAAAAGTGGGAAAATTACCTACCTTTGGTGGAGTTTGCATACAACAACTCTTATTACTCTGTGATCAATATGGCTCTATTTGAAGCATTTTATGGTAGAAACTATCAAAATACTATAAGATGGAATAATCTAGAAGATAGGATAAACCTTGGGCCATAAACATTGTATAAAATGGAGGATAAATTTGGTGGTATTAAGAAAATGCTAGTAGAAGCCAATCCTAGGCAAAAGAGTTATGTAGATGCCAAGCAAGTACCCAGAGAATTCTCAGTAGTGGAGAAGGTTTTGTTAAGAGTTAAACCTCACAAGAGTTCCATAAAGTTTGGAAAGTCATCCAAACAAGCTCCACATTATGTAGGTCCTTTAAAGGTTCTTGAGGAAGTCAAACTTGTTGCATATAGGATTTCTCTACTACTAGCTCTAGTTAGAATGCATAATGTTTTCCATGTGTCGTACCTAAATAAGTACATACCAAGAGATAACCATGTTATTGGTTGGAATGCTTTATAGGTACAAGACATAGGAGTGGCAATGATCGAGCATCTCAAGGTGCTTGGAACATGTAAGCTTCCCTTATGTAATTTAGAGAGGTTATATAATGCAAGGTCCAGTGGTATCAATATGCAAAAGATTCTGCTACTTGGGAAGACTATGTTGAGATGAAACAAAAGTTTCCTCAAGTCATGCTAGATTTTGAAAACTCCTAAAAATAATGATGTTTTATGATGCTATGTTTTGTGTTTATGTTATGTCCATGTCGATACTTATAATCATCTGAGATGATGATTCATAAAGGGGAGGATATGTTACACCCTGTTATGTTATTACCTATTTTATTTTGTCTTTATGGGTTAAAAATTATTTATTATATATTTATGATTATGTTTTATATGAATCTTGATGGAATTTGATGAATGAATGTTAAATTCAAGTTGATATTTTATAATGATTCTAACAATGAAATATATGATGCATATGATTTTATTATTATTGGTTAAATCTGTTATGATGTAATAAGTTGGATGCAAAAATAGGCTCAAACCTTTGAAAGAGAGGGGGAGTATCACTTAGGAGAAGAACTTGGTCTGGTAACCCTGATGAACCTAGTTGAGAAAACACACACTCACACCCTAGTTGGTGTAAGTTGATTCAAGTCAATTTGGGTGATTAGTAAGTAACCTTTTGTCTTGTTTGTGAATGCTTTGTTATTGGCTATGATCTTGTTCTATGAGTGTTTTGATTAGAGCTATATGATTGAGTCCTTACATCGGAAGAGAATTCTTCTTATGTGTTCTTATTGAAATAAGTGGGTCGATGAAGTATATACATAGAATGCATATATATATGTGCATGTACACGATAACTCATACATGTGAGTATATGCAGGCATGGGTATACGTAGGTAGATGTACCTATACATGCTCATGAATAGGTAACCCATATGTATGGGAGTATCGAATGAATAAAACATGTATGTATATAGCCACACTTCATGTATACACATCATTCAATGAGTACATGCATATATGTGTTTGTATTTAGTAATCTAAATAATGATATATATATTATATATAATATATATTAATATTTATGTATATAGCACATTTATAGAAATTTACATATACATATATACTAATACATGTATATATAAGTGATTATTTAATATATTCTTATATCTATTGTGAATCGATATATTTTAATAATCAAGTAAATATGATGACATATATATATATATATATATATATAATTTGAGGATATATTAATAGTATATATATTATATATGTAATGTTTGATTTATATCTTATTAGTGCATAGTATCTATCTTAGCACATAGTATAAAGTGTTGCATATGTACTATGTAATGCACATAAGTTAACATTGATGTTAACACATTTAAATACAAATGAATATAGTGAAACAAAGTGTATATATAGCGTTGAAAGTTTTTATAATGTCGTTCTTAGACTGCACATAAAACAAGAGGAGACCAAGGCAAATATAGACTCAGTTACCACACATGAATAAAGGAATCTTGAGAGTTTATATGTTGCGTACGATTAAATGCAGATTTTAGCAAATGGGAATAAGTCTTAGCCGCACTATCTTAAAGGGTGCTAGTATATGAATATGTGGCACTTATGCTAAAGTTTAGGAAATGCATTAGAAGTATTTTTACTGCGCTCAAGTCTGGAAAAGCCATATCATAACCATGAGACTTAGTCAATGTAAACTTGGTAGAAATATAAGAAGGAATTCAACTTTTAAACCAAGAAGGAAACTTGCTATTAAGTGTTGTTGTCCCTTGAAATTCAACAAAAGATTCATGTTGTCTCTCATGAAGGGTTTGACTAAGACATTAGAAGATTATGTATTTTTATGTGTTGCAAATTTGTGAGTTGATCAGTCGAGTTGTTGCATGTGATAAGGAAGGTGACAAAATTGCTAGCTAGTTTGTAGCCTTTGGTTGCTCAAATTTTAGTATATATAGAGATGCTCTTCCTATCATTTGTTACTCTTCTCATTCAATTTTACCATCATTATTCTGTTGTATTTTCTATACAAGTGAGTTAGTGATCTTGAGAGTTAGCGAGTTGCTTTATTATTTTATAATTATTTTGTTAAGATATTTTATGAGAGGCTAGTGTTTGGAAATTAGTTGTTCTTTGGAGTAGTGTTTGTGAAGGAGTAGGCTAAGGTTGAAAGGCAACATTTTCAAGTTGGAACTTATATCAAGGTATGATGAATTATATTCTTCCTTTTCTTATATTTGGAATGGTTTTTTTATTATATTTCCTTCGTTTGGAAAGATTGTTTGCATGCATGATATTCTTGTTCTTATTAACCTAGTTATTTCTTAGCTTTGGAATATTCTATGTATCATGTATGGTATGAATGTTTTATATATATGTAATTAATCCCTAGAAAGGAATATGCCTATGTGGTTCTTGATTAAGTCTTGAATTAGTGAACCCTATCATTGGAATTACATTAATATATTATGGAATATGTGTCATTTAAATGCTATTAGAACTATACTAGTTCATTAAGTCTATTTAGATAATGCATGAGATGGAGTATGTTGCTATCTTATAGTAATTTTATGATGATGCCAATTTAAACATAGGAGGTTAGTATGGTTATTCCCGGGGTTAATCAAATCCATGGGAAAGGGGGTAACCTAGCTAGACACTAGTTTGTGTATATGTGTGGTTAGTGAAATCTGTGGGTAAGGGTGTAACCTAGATAATCAATTTATTATAGACTTGGGTATTCCTAGGGTTAAGGAAATCCACGATTAAGGGAATTACCTTGTTGACTATTATATTATGTTATCACCTTAAGGTAAATGTGTGTTATGTTTATGGTCAATACTAAATCGATCTTTTGAAGTGGGTGGACAAATGACTCTCACCCAAATTAATACATGTGTTGAATTCTTTAGCCAAAGTAGTGTAAGTAGCCACTATTAGTTCACTATAGTCCATGTTTGCAAACTAGGTAAGGAAACCAAGGTATGGTAGCTCTAGATTTGTAGGACACAACACTATGCTCAAGAAGATCATGATTATGGGGTTACTGAACTAATCTCTTTTCCAAAGGGTAGGACCATCTTACCAAGTTTGGTAGATGTGTGGGGAACCAAAATAAGTCCATTTTTGGTGAAAAAGCACTTGGGTGATGCTCTCCTTCATATAGTTGGTGACCAATATTTGAGGATGTAGTACCAATTTGGGGATACCTAGAATGTATGTGCCAAGTGATGGGAACATCTAGGAGGTATGAACCAATATTAGGGACATCTATATCATTGTACTTTGTTTCTATATCTTTATCATTAAGCTCATGGAAGCTATGTATGTAAACATGTAAATGAGGATTTGATCTTTATACCACCTTGTAGCTAACTAAAGCCACTCTTAATATAGGAAGATAGTGGATGTATAGCTTGGACTGAGATTATATTACCATATCATTTAAATTTTATAATTTTCCCATTTGTAATCAAATGGTTGGAAATGTTGGACTAATCACCAACATATCTCTTTGGATTCAGGAAATGGACTAATCGGATCCCACACATCCACTTATCTTTGGCATTTGTATTGGGTGTTAGTAGGTCGATCTTTTGGCACAACGATAAACATGTTCCAAAAAATAGTATTAGAGTTAGGTCATGGGTTTGAATCACCTTGGGTGATGATGAGGGGGGATTGTTGGACTAATCGCCAACATCTCCCTTTGGATTCTAGACATGAACTAATTGCCTCATATGGATCCACTTATCTCTAGCATTTGTATTGGGCATTAATAGGTCGGTCTTTTGGTGCAATGGTAAACATGTTCCAATAGGAAGCCCATTCCAGTAAGTTGCAATGCTACTGTAACTATAAGTGGATAAATAATTTTTTTTAATTTTTTTTTGTTAATTTGGTTGTGTTTTTACTCAATTATCTATATGGTTTGATAATCCTTCATTGGAATCTCTCACCATGACCATGTCGCTTCTATTATGATTTTTTGGTGACTTATTATTCATGCTCTAAATCCTTTAATTCTTTCTCTACAACCCCTTGTTGTGTTACTAGTACCATTATTTTATTTTTTCACATTGACAAGTCATCCTAACTAGTAGTAACCCCAACAGTTGATGGTGTGCTAAACTCTTCTTATTTACTTTCATTGAATATGTTATACCAATTTATCAGTTATTTATTGTTTATAGTTAATCTATGTTTCCAATTGACCCCATTCATATACCCACAATTGATATGCATGTGGCTACAATAAGATTAGATAGAATATCATCATGTGCATCCTCTTTCTTCCAACATATCCAAACATTACTGAGTTACATGAGATCTCCTTACTACATTATTATCTTTTTTCACATCAATGAGTGATGCACAAAGCCAAATACTCACTCCTCAATGTGTGATGCTACTTTTCCATTTTCCCGCATGTAGGCTTAGTCATCACAACCTCATTTCATTGCCACTTCTCA
Source organism: Sequoiadendron giganteum (assembly GCA_007115665.2). Taxonomy (NCBI): domain Eukaryota; kingdom Viridiplantae; phylum Streptophyta; class Pinopsida; order Cupressales; family Cupressaceae; genus Sequoiadendron; species Sequoiadendron giganteum. The sequence continues at coordinate 193,789,700 of CM021102.1, forward strand.
TGCCCAAAGTAGATTCCCAAGTGCCTACCAAATCATGCTTCTAATTGTGATCGAATGCCTTCCTATGCATTTTTAAAGTCCAAATATAGAACTATGTTATATGGAATTCTCCCATTGCATCACATGGTTCTTTTTCATTGGTGAATTGCCTCTTTGATTTTATCTGAGTACATGATGTGGGATACACATCAGATTGCTTGCTTAAGAAATTTACGGCAGAGTGCTTATTAATTGTCCACAACATGCCAATTTCCATCCACGTGAATCTCAAGTTGTCTTACGAGGTGGATCTATTAGTTTTACACGTATCCTTTGCATCAAAGTGTCACTAAATGCTCAATTTATCAGTCGTCATTGCTACATATCTTTAATGATGTATTATTTCATGTCATACTATACATTGTCTAATACAAACAAATCTTTCAATGATATATCACATTCGTATTATATTTCTCTCTTCCTTCATATGGTAGAGTCAATGCCTACCTCGCTTCCCTACTTGGCAATGTGCAATGGTCTTTGTGGAGCATTACACACGGATTCCATTGTGGCATGAGCACTAGTCAAATGTCCACATGTCAGATAGTAAAGTGTTTTTTGTTTAGCACTATGCCCAATGTATATCTATTTATTTCTAATTATTTTTCAAGTTGCTATTTCCAAAAGTTGAGTACATGTCATCCTCTTATTGCATTGCTAGCCCTCTTTACCTCATAGAGTGCTCTAGACCCTTAACTTCTAGCTTGCCAATGTGCAAAGCATCTATAGATTTTGTCTATAAAAAAAAGGATCGATAACTCTTGCTTAATCAAATTTGCAAAAGTTAAAGAAAATAAGAAGATACCATTAAAACAGTATATGTCCTACGTGTGAGGATCTACATTGTCTTCACTCATTTAATGAATTCAAAACACACAGTTTATCTCAATAAGTACCTCTAGAGTGTTCATTCGAGCTAATATAATCCACAAGAACTAAAATTCCAACATAAGGAAATCATATTTTCTGAAGAGCTTGTGAAGCTACGACCATTGCTCAATGAAGACCACTCCAAATTTGTACAATATAGAGCATAATATACTTTACCAAGTAAGTTGTGTAAGCCCCTCCTATGTATTTTTTTTTTTTCACCATTACAAAATGGAAGGATTGGGCCTTGGTTTTGGAAGGATTGGACCTTAGCTTTGTAAATTTGAGAGATTTTGTTATTCTTCTTGTGTTTAAATTTAAGTATTTCTATGATATATTTATGTTAATAAAGATTTTTAATAAGGAATTGGTTTGAATCATCTAGAGAAAAATGTGTTGATATCTTTAGGATGAAGTGGGATTTATTCAAGTTCTTTGTCAATAAATCTTTTAAGCTTAATTTTTTAAATAATGTATAAAAGTTTGATTGAGGCAATCTTATTGTGTCCAGTTAGTTCTTAAATATAGACCTACCTGAAAACATTACAAATAATATGATCTTAGTACTAGGCACGTTATAGATAGTAATGGAATAATTTTTCTCATAATTAGTATGGAATTGATTCAAACCATATTCAACCTTAATCCAAAGGCCAACAAGAATTTCACATTACTAGAATTATCCACAATGTATCATATCGATATACAAAACTATAGAGTGAAATGGATCCCCCACCATATGCTAAAGAAAATCAATGGCACAAAGTATCTAGAGCCAATCCCAAAAAGATGAACTAGAGTCGTTTGATATTGAAGAGTTTAAAGATTTTAAAAAAATTAACTTATAATCGAGTGATCCCACAATACTAGTTTATAATTTTTAGCCAAATTGGACACTGAAATATTTTTTTCTAACTAAATCTTCACTTTTGGGCACCTATAGCGGTTAAACCGTGAGGAATTTGAAGATGATGCAAACTAGTAAATTGTGATATTTTGTTTGTAGATTCTAAATATATATTTTTCAAAAAAATTGGAATCAGATTGCACTTCAATAAAATTTTATTTTTTTCGAATTTAGATTTGTAACTATGATATCAAGTGCTTCCATTTGCTCTCATAGTGTTTTATTGAATATGTTTTCCTTAATCAAGTTTCAAAGTCAAACCAATTACAATTCAGACATAGGCAGACCATATACAATGTAAATTTTTTGTATATATCGAAATTCAATTTTTTTTGTTGGATCAAGGACTTCAATATCTGGTGTGCTCATATTTTTCATTTTTTTTAAAATAATTTTCTATTTTTCCACATGTGCAGAACAAAGAGCTTGATTTTTGGTGAAAAATGTATGTTTAATAAAACTAAAAAAACAAATACATAATAAAACGAAAACATATGAAAATTATATTCGTTGGATAGCTTGTTCCGAGGACTACCATAATCTAGTTGGGTCTATGAAGTATCCTCCATTTTCATCCTCAACCCGAACTTTGAAGCACAAAATTCTAGACTTTTTTAGTGCCTAAGGGGGAGAAGGGGGAAAGGGGGGGTTTGAGCAAACCCCTAGGGGTTCGCTCGAACCCTGTTTTGAGCCAAACCCCTTTCCTTTACCATTTTACTTGATTTTTTTGAATGGGAAATGAGGGGCCATCATTTAATAGGTTCACTCGAACCAAATAGTTTGTTCGAACCCCAAAAAGTAATTTTTTTTGCTCGGGTCTTTTTTTGCCACTTTTTCTTCCTCACTCAAATTGTAAACCACTTTTGTGGGTTTACCCAATCTAATGTGAAGACTCATAAGCATTAAAGTTATAAGAACTAGATTATAATAATGATGCTATTTATAGATGTGTATAAATCCCATGTTCACATTTTTTTATGCCTAATTAATGGCTAAGAATCTACACATGGAGATTACTAATTTCAATAGGGATGAAACCTCTTGTAATTTTTGTCAATATTAAGTGTTATGCTACATTTTATCACATGTTTCCTCTAGGGATTAGGATGAAGAATTGGTTGCCTATTTAGCATTAAACTACATGCCTAGAAAGAATATCCTATACATCCAGATGATAAATTTTCATATGTCTAGGTATTTTTTTGTCTTTAATTGTTTCATATTTGTATACTTCTTTGTAACATATTTTTGACAAAATTGGACATAAGAAGAGTAAGTTAAATAAAAATTGTGTTAAGATCCCAAACTTATTTTATTGGTCCTAAGGAAAACAATGAATCATAATTGGGGCATGATTGATTTTCAAATAATGACTATACCATCATAAGGGTCAATGATGCTATAAAAAATCCCCATAAATTATCAATATGTATTCTTGAGATATTTACATTCTTAGAAAAATGGTTATAGATACACAATGCTATCATGTTCCACTTTAGGTAGCAAAAGAAGGAAAGTTTATTTCCCCCTTAATCATAGATTTGTATATTATTATCCTAGGAAATGAGAGTTATGGATTATTAGCTACTATCACAAGGGATTATGGTATGAGAATATATGAGAAGAGACCATTTATCCGTAGATGATTTAATGATAATTTTAGGAAAAGTTTTGGTCATTCTAGGCAGGAACATCTACTTTTGGAGAAGTAAGAGTTCATGTGAAACTATTCTACTGATGTAGAGAAAGATGAAAGAAGAGAAAATTAGACAATATCATGTTCAAAAAGTTGAAAATAATTTATAATAACCTCTAATGTAAAGTGAATTTTCCTAAAATTTAAAACCTAGTGGAGAGACCATGGCTAGATTGATCAATGTGGCTCTTTTAAGGGAAATTCCACCAATATTAAGCCTATCAAGGCTAAGAGTTCAAGCTCAAACCAAGGAAGAATAACCAACCCAAATAATTAGAGCAAATGTGCTAGATAAGCTCCTTGATATTTGATTTTAAACAAGGACTCCTACTAAGTACTCTTGGATCAATAGGTATTAGAAAAGACCTTATGGTTAAAATAAATATCTAACTTATTTTGGATTATGTTGAAGTAGAGGAAATTTATTAGCATATCCTTTTTGATCAATCTATTAGAGATTCTCTTGCTTCCCTAAAGTACCAACAAGGTCTAGAGATCAAATTATCCCATAGAATCATAGTTTAATATTAGTTCTTAAAATTAACCTTGTCATGCAAGATGCAAGGAAAAGGGATTTTTATGAGATCTTGTTAGATGATGAATTTATTAAGTGGAGAGTTCACAATTTTTATTCTTAAAACTAAAAATCCATTTTTTTTTGAAAAGATGAGCACAATGATACATCTAGTTTTCCTTTTGAGAAAAAATAAATTCTTAGAGTGATGTGAAGTTTCCAATATCACTTTAGGGTAGGGTAGGAAATTAGTTATCTATTGCTTGGATGCAATATCTTTTTGTTATTGCACCTAAAAAAATTAGGATATATATTGTAAAAGACATCTTTTGGGATGTAGAGCAAGCTAAGTAAAATTATTTTAAATTTAACAAAATTTGATACAAACCTTTTGATAGAATTTTTTTCTAAAGAAGGATTGGATCCCCTTGATAGTCTAAGGTTGATGGATTTTTTTTATGATTTCTACTCTATTAGGATCAATCTTGACACTTTATCTGGAAATAATTTTTACCAAGAGATTATTCTCTTGGAAAAAAATTGCACATTTCTTGGGAATCAAACATATGTCATATTCCAAGCATATTTGAATAATTTATTTTAATAGAATATTTGTGTCTTGTTTAAATTTTGGTAAATGTGTACTATGCCATTTACTTTTGCATGCTTTAGATAGACTTTGCAAGTCCTATTGATCACTTTTTGCATATATAATCTAATATTATATCCATCATAGTCTATTGGCTTACTGCAACAAGGGTTAAAATCTTTAACATATCCTTCTTAAGTGATAGAATTATTGGCCTATCATGTAGTTATCTGATAGGTTAGATATTTCATTAATCAGAGGGTAAAAGAACAAACTATGTCACACTTTCAGCTAACTAAATAGTTCCAAGAGAAACAATTTTGACCTAGCCAGTTTTGGTCAAAATAGTTTCACTTGAAACTATGTGACCTATATGTGGCACATAAAGTTTTGGGAAAAACCCATTCACTCAAAAAATTAAAATAATATTTTCCCCTTCGTCAATTTAAAATCTGACACAATTTGCAAGTAATTTTTTGACTAAAAGGGTTTCGATCAAAACCCTTTCACTTGAAACTATCTATGTGGAATCCTTGTTGGCAACCACCTCATCCTGTTTTAGAAATTTCTATAAATTTCCACATGAACATGATATTTCTTCAATTAGGATGATTTTAAAAAAAAACTAAAAGTACCCTTTTGTAGAGCTCAAAATCAAGAATATATATAATACTTGGATTAGTTTCAATATATTTTATTTTAAATAATGCATGTAGGTTTTTAAAATAGAAAATGATGCTTGGTTAGAAATTTAAAAAATTATTAAAACATATTAAAAACAATTGGAAAATATATGGTGCACTAGAGGATAGAATCCTCTTCATATGGGTATAATTTTACTTTTTTAAATGATAAAAAAAATTAAACAATAGAGGATGTCAAATGAAAACTATGAAATTCTAGTACAATTGAATTTAAACTATTATTACAAGGAAAATATACATCAAAATTTTAAAAATAATCAATGCACTAGATATTGAAGTTATCAATTTTGGAAAAAAAAGGCGAAAATAAAATTATTTTCTAGTTTTTTCTTGACGTCAACTCAATGTCACATTTCCTAATTTTTTTAGCAATTCAAAATCTGCTCTTAAATTTATAAAAACAATATTAAAAAAAAATTAAAAATTATAGGAACAAACTTCATCGAGAGTTCTACATTTCACTAGTTTATATCATTTTGAAGCTCAAAACATAAAGACCACTTTTATGCAGTTGAAGTTGATAATTTTTGTTTATGTTGGACGATTCCTTTATAAAGTGTGATATAGGTTTGTACTTTTAACCCACATATCTCTTTTATTTGGTTCCAATCTTCATCATTCTCTTGAGTAGACTTATGATACAAAGAGATATTTAGGAGAGGGAATTTGTGAACCAAATCAATTTGGTGTTGTACTAGATAATATTTTCAACGACACTTGCAATATTTGAATGCATGTCTATGATATTATAATATCTTGTTAAGTGTTTATTCTAAGATAGAGTTATTGCATTCAAGTAAATTGATAGGAATCATGGAATTGTGTGCATAGTTAAATATGGGAGGAGAATTAGAAGAATATCTATATATATATATATATATATATTTATGTGAGTAATGAAATTGCAACAATATTTATTAGGGAGAAAATATAGCTTATCTAATACTATAACTCATAGTATTTTTTTAATTCGTATAACTAATGGTAATTTTAACACCACTTGTAGACATGAAATGTACACCATTATTTCTCAAAATGGTAATGCCAATATATTAATGCACATGTTGTATTCTTGTAGAATGTCACTAACTTTTGATGCATGGCATTATAAGTGATAAATTCCTACATAGGCTTTACTGCATACTTGAAAGTGCATTATTGGATTATCTTATTGTTGTTATCATACAAAAATTATCTTAGAGAGTAGGGGTTTAGATGTATGATAGTAGAGAGATCAAGATTCCTAAATAAATCAATGGAAGATGGTATTGTCTTAACTACCACTATCAATATAACACATCCAAAAAAATTATCAACCTATTCCTTCATGTGGAAGAAGCCCATGCATTCCTCTAAAGTATTATTTTTGATGGAACTTATGTGAAGACATTGTTCCACCTTAAAAAAATATTTTAAAGAGTTAAAATTTAATGTTTCTTATACAAATAGGAACTATTTGTATAGGTGTGAATTTGTACCCCTCTCACAAATTCCCCTTTTACACCCTCTACTTTAGGAAAATCAAACCTGACTAAGAAATTTCACATCACCTATATGCAATGCACCCACTTGGTGCTTGTCTTTTGTGTCGATGGGGTAATTTCTATCAGGGATGTGCATGTGACACACAGACGTCTATGGGACGCACTATCATCCCTAACAGATTCTTGCCTCTGGAATTCATAGAGACATTACGTTCTCCATTGGTAACAAAGCGTAATGCCTCTATGCCTTCTTGCCGACCCGAGAATGACTCTTTCCCTCCTAAATCTTCTTCAAATGCATATATTTCACATTCATTCCATATTCTTCACAATTCTACATACAAGTTCGAACATGCCTCACAATTTTTGAGCTTCTACACAACTTCTCTATGTCATGCTACACTTTTTTCACCATTTGAGTTGTGACTTGGTGTCTTGTGGGACTACTTCTTTGTTGTTGCGACAACGTACACCTTACCAAGCTTGCATCCTCCTCTATGTGCTTCAGGGCACTTCGATTGAGAAGATGATATCGTTTAATTTCTCTATTTCCATAGCATTGTCACTTGATTTATTTAGCATAGTTTTATTGTTAACTTGTAGTATCTTTTCTACTATTCTCTTTATCACATTTTCTATCTCGTGGATTTTCTAGCTATCCATGGAGGTGGAAACACCAAAGCGAGGGTTCGACTATGAGAAACCCCTATATATCCCCAACATTTTTCCTCTCTTTACTGTGTGTAGGTAGAGCTTGCTAGTGAGCTAGAATCCTTGTGAGTTGATTTCCATCACCTTGAATTTTATCATCTTTTATATCACTTTTCTAGTCATCTTATTTATTCTATTTATTATCATCTCAGTTAGTGCTTTAAACTTCAACCGCTGAGTGGTTAGTAGGTTTTTTGTGACTTTTATTGTGCCTTCGTACTTTTTGGTCATACGGATGCTAGCACCCTAGTGAGATTCCAATGTGCTATGCTATCATCCTTGACCTACATTGCTATTCTCTGGTAGAGAGTTATTTGAGGTACAATTCAAGTACCAAAAACCTACTCATTTATCCCCAACAAAACTCTCAAGTTAGTAGAGTGATAGTAGCACTTGAGAGTGTTCTTCATTCTCTGTCCTTGACCTTAAAATCTTATCCAACTTGAGGTAGATTAGGGAAAGCATCCACTCTTGGCTCTTCATGACTTGGAGCCTTGGTGTGGTTGGTCCCCCTCTTCTATATTTTGGTAAACCTTATGTGAACCATTTTGGTTCCATTCAACAATGTTGAAATACCCTTTACTCATATCCTAGGAGTGTTGTGGGTGTGAGTGTTGTGAGGTACCTAGCCTTGCAACCCAATCTACAACCCCTAGTGGCATAGCTAGAAGATTCTATAAGCATCACAAGATGAAACCTTAAGTGGGTCACCATATAGTTGTGAAACCCTCAAGGGATTTGTGAAAGTTTTTTCTAGTATACACAATGGCCTCCCTTTTACATCTACCCATCCCATCTTTGCAACCTACAATTGGATCCCCTAGTATAAATTTCACCTTGCAGGAATTGCCGATGAATTATAATAGAGGACCATCACCCTTTACATCCCTACACGAATCAATGGAAACACTAGAATAGGTGTTCTTGTTGACCCTACATTTCGGGTGAATGTTATTATGGAGGAGATTATGTTGATTAATTTATTACACAAAGATGGGCATGAAAAATCTAGGAGTACCATTTATACACACAATGGTATTTCTATACCTCCCATTAGCTACATCACCTTGTCAATCCTAACTGAAACAAAATATGTAAATACACTCTTTGACATAATCTTGAGGTATAAACTCTTCAGGGTGAAACTAGGTATCCATTGGTTGATCACCATGAATGTAGTTCCCTTGGTGGTTCATAAGTGTCTTATGTTCATCTATGAGGGTATGATGCACGTAGTCCATGACATTGGCTATAAGGCATTGATTTCGTGTGGGGGCTACTCACTGGATCATTTTGGCATGTTCTCGTTGGTTTGCTTCCTCCTATGATAAACCTCTTATACTAAACATATGTGAGGTACAAGAGTGGGGGCATAACACCTAAAGTGGCATACCCTCCTTCTCCTTATGCCATCTCACATAGGGATTTCCTTAAGGTGGAGCGTTAAAATGCCTTATCTCAGAAAAGGGAAGAATAGAAGTGTGTCTAGGTCCCTTCTCCTTCTTCTTTTGTTGTCTCACCTCTCACTTCTTCTTGCCTTGTCATGGTGCCATCATCCTCTGCTCCAAAGTGTTTGTTGGAGAACCCAATGGTGCTCGCTTGGTGAAATTCCAAGTGTTTAGCATTTGAAATTCCCATCTTACCCATAGTGCCTTGGCCTATTCGGTATGGTAAGGGGAAGAGTCCCCATGGGGAGTCCTCTATGTCTTATCCTTTATGGCCTTCTACTACTCTTGCCTCTAAGGTAGTGAATGGGAAGAGGCCCGCTACTGAGGTGTTAGAGCCTGCTCCCCCCATATTGTTCCATCATCCTCTCAACCTCTCCCTTCATTGAAAATGGTCATGATGGATACTCTAATGGTTGAATAGGAGTCTTTCATTCCATCTCAGCTTTTGACCTCTAGCTTCTGAACTCAGAGGAACCACCTTACGCATAAATGCAAGCATCAACAAAAGGCTCTAGCCATTGAACATGTCACCCTATAGAGGAAGGAAGGGGAGTTAGTAGCTCCTACTTCAACACCTTCTACCTTGTCCTCCTCTCCCATCCTCTCTAATTTAGCTCCTTCAACCATCATACTACTTCTAGCTCTCATTGCGAGCATAAGTGATCCTCACCTAAAGAGGGTGCAAGTTTTTATTGCTCCTTCGGTTGGGCCTCCTCTTATGATGTCCCTCTCAAACATCCCACTGTTTCCAAACCCTATGGACATGTTGAATACATTTGTGGTGTTCATCGTGGTTTTCTCCTCTTCCTCTATGCCTTATACCTCATCCATGGGGATCTCACATCCTCCAAGGAACTAGAAGATGGTGGATGACCCCACTAGCAATGGGGGTCAAAAGAGGGGTTCATCTTCTTTGGAGGCTAGTTTTTCATTAGCTTGTGTCATCCTTGCGATGGAGGAAGCTTCAGTGTCCCTGAAGTTTTTCACTTCTCTCGAGTCTCTCAGTGATCCTAGTAGTGAATCTTAGATGTTTCCTTCTCACCCATTGAGTTAACACATGGCACTCCTGTGAAGTGCATGTTTAATTCTCTAGAAAAGGTCTCGACCCTTTTAGCAATATTCACAAAGTTGTTGATGTTCACCCCACAAGAACTAAGCAGAGATGACCTTGTGGTCCTTCTTCCTTGGCACTTCTTGCAAGGGGATCAGAGGGTTCCCCTCCACAATATTTCACCCTTTTAGGCTCGTCCTCCTTCCCCTTATGATGATCTAGATTGGGACACTGATGAACTCTTGGTTGATGAGGTCTAGGGGGCACCTCTTCTTTATCAATAGAGCATATTGTGTGTGTGTTTGTGTTCCCCCATGCTTGTGTTATGTGTTCCTAGATGATCCTTGTCACCCTTGTAGGTGCTTGGATATAGGAGTGTTTTTGTGTCATAAAACTTCCACTATTTTTTACATCATTCCTCCTCTATTATGTATTAATTTGCGACAATTAGAGATGATGCAAAGTGTTGGGGGAATTTAGGCTTCCCTTCCATGTTGACCCAATTTTTTTATATATTTTTTATCTTCACGTACATTCTTCATATGACATGATATAGTAGGAGATTGATGATAGTTCATTTATATACTATTTTTATCTATTTATCTATATTTATGAACAACTCTAACCTTGAGATAACAGACCACCCCTATGTCCCTTGTTCATGACGTTATTATCTCTTCTTATGCTTTTTATATCTTATCTTTCATGCTTGTTTTGTGATGTTGTGGTGCTCATGTATTGTCCCTTTTGTGTGTGATAACATTACCATGGTTACATCTCACTATGTTCTACGGGCCACAACATCACTTTTTCATTATTTATTTTCTCTCCTTAGGATACCACATGCCTCTACATTTAACACACACCATTCTAAGGGGGGGCTATCATGTCACTTCAATTTTTAGAAAATGTATTTGATGTCTAATAAATCTTTTCTCAAAAATACTTTCAAAATATTTTTCAAAAATTGCATTCCCCAACAAGTACCCCTCACATAATACTTTGTCCTTCATCATGGTTTTGTAAAGAATGAATTTGAAAATTCTTCCTTTGAGGATGGAGCACCTTCCCCCTATGAGGGGACCTTCTTCCTTTCAAACTCCTTGATGAAGTAAAAATATTTCAAAAGGTTTCCTTGATGTTGAATTGATTTGCAAAAAATGCTATCTCAGTTTCAAATAGAGTGTCCCTTGAGTGGACCCCTTTTATTTTGAAGGGTTCTTGAGGGACCCCTTTGAAATCTTTTCCTTTAGTTTTTGACTTTCTGCGTGACTGTTTGTTTGCTTGCTTGTGTGGCTTATTTTTGTTTCATAACATATTTTATCTATGGATTAACATGTTGCTTTGCAAGTGCACCTATGAAACTCATTTCTAGTCTGACTTTGTGGAGTCCCCTACATTGGGCTTCCTTCAGGAGAGAGTACTTGAGGGAACCTTCTTTGTAAGTCTGAAGACCTACAAAGTGCTTGCATCTTGCAAATTTTTCCATCATTGGTCTTTGAGCCTTCAGTGTACTTTGATCCAACTCTATAGTTTTGAGGATCTATAGAGTCCTTTGTTCAAAATTCCTTAGGAGAGAGTACCTATGGAGTTATTTTCCTACCCCATGCTTTCAAGATTTTCCAGATTGTGGTGTGCTTCCACGATGGTTCAGGTATATGTTTCTAAACTCTCCAATCTACTTTACCAAACATTCATTGGCACTCATGCTCACTAAAGTGGGGAAAAAAATGTACAGATGTGAATTTTCACCCCTCTCACAAATTCCCCTTTTACACCCTCTACTTTAGAAAAATCAAACCCGATAAAAAAATTCCACATCGCATATCTACAATGCAGCCACTTGGTGGTTGTCTTTTGCATCGGTGGGGGAATTTTTTTTAGGGATGCACATGTAGTGCACTACCATCCCTAATAGATTCCTATGTATGGAATCTACAGAGACATTACGTTCTCCATTGGCAATGAAGCGTAATACCTCTATTCCTTCCTATCGACCTGAGAATGGCTCTTTCCCTCCTAAATCTTCTTCAAACATATATCTTTCACATTCACTCCATCTTCACAATTCTACATACAAGTTTGATCTTGCCTCACAATTCTTGAGGTTCTACACAACTTCTCTACATCATGCTACACTTTTTCCGCCATTGGAGTTGTGACTTGGTGTCCTGTGGGACTGCTTCTTCATTGTTGCAGTAGTGTAGACCTTACCAAGCTTGCATCCTCCTCTACGTGCTTGAGGGAACCTCGATTAAGAAGGTGATATCATTTCATTTCTCTATTTCCATAGCATTGTCACTTGATTTACGTAGCATAGTGTTATTGCTATTGTTTTGTATATTTTCTACTATTCTCTTTATCATATTTTCTATCTTGTGGCTTTTCTGGCTATTCATGGAGGTGGAAACATCAAAGTAGGGGTTTGACTGTGGTAAACCCCTATACAGCCCCAACATTTTTCCTCTTTTGGTTGTGTATAGGTATGTGTTTGGGTGGAGCTTGCTAGTGAGCTAGACTCCTCATGGGTTGATATCCATCACCTTCACTTTTATCATCTCATATATCACTTTTCTAGTTATCTTATTTATTTTGTTTATTATCATCTCAGTTAGTGCTTTAAACTTCAATCACTAAGTATTTAGTAGGTTTTTTTGTGACTTTTACTATGCCTTTGTACTTTTTGGCTGTATGGATGCTAGTGCCCCAATGAGACACCAATGCACCACACTATCATCCCTAACCCACATTATTGTCCTTTGGTAGAGAATTGTCTGAGGTATAGTTCAGGTTCCAAAAACCTACTCATTTAGCCCCAACAACACTCTCAGGTTAGTAGATTGATAGTAGCACTTGAGAGTGCTTTTCATTCTCTATCCTTGACCTTAAACTCTTATCCAACTTGAGGTAGACTAGGGCATCCCTCCGCTTTCAACTCTCTTTGACCCAGAGCCTTGGTGTGGTGAGTCCCCCTCTTCTACACTATTATTCATGGCATTCAATTTAAATTTTTTTGGTGTGGGGTGATGATGATGACAACACACATATCAGCTTTTTGTATCTTCTTACACATGTCCTCACTTGATGAAGAAGATAGAGATGCTCAAAGTCTTAACATTATTGGTTTGGAGTATTGTTATTGAGCTCATGTAGTTGAATTTTGCTTCTTCTTATAAAGCTTGTAACTAGTCTCTTACATGTTTTTTCCTTTACATAGGGATATTTTTGTCTTTAACTTAATCATGGAATAAATATAGGGATATTTCACAAAATTCTTATCCCAAGATTTTGAACTCAAGAACTTCATCTTAGCACAGTAGAAGGTGACAATTTACTATTTTATTTTAGCAATTATGTTTCTTAACAAGATTCTCATGTAGACATGTTGAGTATTTGTGGTACTCATGGTGTAATCTTTTGCTAATTATTCTTTACATTAGCACAATTATGTATTCATCCTCATAATGTCTAGAGGTAAAATTTCTCTTGTAAAAAATTTACAAGGGTGTCCTAGGTTAGAATTGGAAATTGATCTCTATCACATTATGTATTGATTGCTTACTCTGAATGGGACACTAAAATGCACATTTTAATGTTACAAAGGAAATATTAGCATCAATAAAGCTACTAAAAATGAAGTATGATAAATAGGTGTTGAATCCAAATATTTGGAATTGATGTATTATTTTTTTCTTTGAATGTAGGAATGTCTAGACTCATATGAATCCTAAAGTGATAGTGATGTTGAAGGAGTTGTATAGGGTTTATAAGGTACTTATAGTTAACTTGAAATAATGAAATCATCCCAAGTGTTCTTGGCATTATGCTTCCAAAGTAGTTTTAGAAATTCTTAAATGTTTGTCTAGGCCTTTGGTATATGTTTGTTAACCATTATTATTTTTATTTTCATATGAACTTTAATGTAAATTGAACTAGATGATATTTTAGTTGTTGTGCATATATTTAAACAAAAAAGGAAGGAATATATTTATCTATAATACAAATTATTTTATTTTTAGGTAAATCAATGGATGATCTTGTAGATAAGTTAAGAATACAAAAGAAATAAAAAAATAATACATAATGAAAAATATACTTATCAAAGACACATTCAAGGTGTGAAAATTTCTAGTAGACATACCACTTCTATTGAAAAAGAATGGGGAGCTAAATGTTTAGGGAAGAACCTCTTGTCAAAGGAAATTTAGGGTAGTTGTTAGACCTTGGCATGGACAAGCTCTAGAGAGATAGGCTAAAAGAGGAAAAAATCTTTGATATATATTCATCCTCAAGTAAATAAATAAATAAAATTTTAAATATAGATCACACATTAATCCTTAAGGTGGTCTAGGAGAAATCAAGTTCACTAGTTTACACAAGGGAATAAATGCAATCATCACACTTAAATATCTAGGTTAGTTAAGAGTATAATAATAAATAAGATAATCAGCTAAGGTAGTATAAGCTATGTGAGTGATGGGCTATACCAATGCACTCAAATAGATTTACAAGATAAATAAATAAATGGTACTTAAGTGGAATTGAAATAATGGAATATGTATTACATAGTGTTCATAATTGATTGATCAATATGTAGGAGAATAAAGAGTACTAAAACAAATAACCCACAATATAAAAATAGACTATCTATCATTTTAGGTCACTTTTACAACTATGAAAGTGATTTGTGCAACTATGGATATAGCCCAAGCTCATGGATCTTAACTTTGATGTGCAAAATTAATCTCTGGTAAAGTCTAATATTTACTTTTTAATTTACTTTATTGTCTCTGATTTGTTTTAGTTAAGTGACAATGTTTAGGGACACCTTTGGGGAGTTTGCTAGGCTAGTATTAATTTGAGCCTTTATACAAACTCTATAGGAAATTGATTTAACAACTTTTGGAAAAGATTGAAGATAATTTGTAATGATGTAGAGAATTACCTAGATTCCGATGCAAATAGGTAATGTTGCCTTATATTTGAAGCTATATTCTTCTTGAATGACCTCTAAGTGTTTGGTCATGGAAGTTTCAAGTGTCAAAATGAGTTAGGGTTAACCCTTAAATATAAATGCAATGGTAGAACCTTAAAGATTTCATGCTTTGCATTGACACGTAAAATCTAGTTGGAAGAGTCAAGTTAGGCACAAATTTGGATTTCAATTTTAAAATATTTGGATTCATTTTCCTATATCATGAAATTGACTTGGATTAATCCCTCAAATTATAAAGTTCAATCAGGATGGTGAATAGATTAATTGAGGATCAAAACTAGTCCATGAAAATAAGTGTTGATAGAATTAGGTCAAAATAAATTATATTCATCCAATCTAATGTAAATTTAACTTCACCTCAAAAAAAAATGACAAAAATTACTTAAAATAAAATGGACATGTACAAAACAATTGTCATGACTAATGAAAGTTTCAATAAAATGAGTTAGTTTTTTCTGAATTGAAACTCATGATAGTTGCTTGCAATAGTCTAACACCTACATTAAGAAGAAATTGAACCAACTATACATTTATTATGACATTGAATTACAATACCATACCAATCAAATGGAAGAATCATGTCCGCTTTCCACTCTCCCATTTAAGATACAAGCACAAGTTTCTTGAAATTTGAGTACCAAGCTCAATTTTACTTGTGTTATTTTTCAAACATTTCTCATGACATCGAGTACCACTGCTTTCTTTTCCCATCAGACTCACTGTTTTTACGTGTGGCTTCTTTTAATAGCCATACACGGTCCAATAGAGAGCTGCAACCAAGCACCATTTTGGGGCATGTCTTCTTCTTCAACAGCTGGGGAGGTAAAATTACCATATCCGCCTTCCAAGCCTATACCATGTTTCGCCCTCGCCCTCGGGTCAGTTGGGGGTCTTCTTATATAGTCTTCTATTATTCCAGCAATGCTTCCATTGTCAACCCTTGTCGCTGTTGTTTCTGACGCGTAGGATTGGAATCCAGCAGAAACAAATTGAAGCTCTCTCTTGTCCATGTTAACCATAGCTTGATGGTCATCCAATCTATCAGAATAAAATAGGGCACCTGTAGATGAAAAGCCAGATGGGTTGAGAGTTTCATTGGAACTTCTGGCTCTCACTTTTAAGGCAGGAATGCTTGGAGGATCGAGACATCCAAAACTTCTCTTTTTTGCTGCGTCGCAATGATCTTGGTGTGAAATGAAGCCCTCCACCCTACACCATAAAAAATGAAAAAAAAAATTCAATGATTTTGAAAGCACAGCACATTCTAAGACAGGCCTCCATACTCACGGTACAAATTTCCAAACAGTTACAAGGATAAAGATCGAGAAGAAGCATGCAACCAATTCAACTTGTCCATTGCATGATAGATGGTATTAGAATTGCATTGGACTGGTTCTTGATTTTCTTTGATCGCTACTAACCATCAATTTAAATTTGACATTTTAATACTACGTACCTTGAGAATACCCTACCACAATCACATAGATGCCCTCTAGTTCCACAGGTCTTGAGGTGAGCTTTATAGTCAGACTGAACTGCATATCCCTTGGAGCACTTTTCACACTTCCATTGCTTGTCAATGCTGTGTTTCCTTAGGAAGTGTTTCTTGATACCAACCAGGTCTCCAAGAGCATGGCACGGATCGTTGTGCAGGCATGATGGGTGGGGACACACGTACACACGCTTGCGGGCTTCAGCAGTATCTTTTTTCAGAAGCTTCCATGCAACCTTGTGGCTGCGTCTGTGCATCTGCAGATTTTGGTCTCTCTGGAAGCCCTGATTGCATATCTCACATACAAATTTATCGGATTCCATTAACGTTTTGGGTGACAAGGCCACCACCTCTGCATCCGGATCTGTGCATTGTAAAAGGAACTGCCACAATCAATATCAAAACCATACGTGTAGAACATGAAATTTTCACAGTTGAGTTAAAATTTTGGATTTTGACCTTGTAGTTTATTTTTATCATCAATATTTGGAACCATATTCCAAAATCTATCATCAATTCTCTTCTCTAACTCTAACTCATCCTGCTGATGAATAATACATTATAATTCGAAATATTGATGATAAAAAATTACTGCAATCTCCAAAATGCCTAGAAACAAAACAAGGGAATATTTTGTAAGGTGATCATTATTACCAGGTGTTCCTGCAGGTCGACGTTTTCTGTGGTTGTTGTTCTTGGTGGAGGAAAGCAGAATAGGAGGCAAAAACTTAAAACCCGGAATGTCTTGAAGGTCAAGAGACTCCGAACTACTCGAAGCAGCAGTGCTTGTGGAGAGTAAGTCCGTCATTTACAAAGAACTTTTACCTAACAGAGACACGAGTCTTTAAACTGAAATTTCTTAGTTATCTCTTCAACTAAGAAGTAAAGATTGAGGATTGAGTTGAGGCACTTATATCCTCTCTAATTATATTTTGATATTGTGCAATACAACCCAAATCAAATTGCTTCGCCATAAAAATTATCTCATCTGAAGCTTTCTATAAATACTAAAAGAGATTGAATGATCAAGTCACACCCAAGAAAGATCCACTGCATCATATTCCTCGATCTGCTGGCCTTTCTCTTCGTATATAAAAATTAAGCCATGCGGGAATCAACCTCGACGGAAAACAATCTTACGTTGGGGATTATAATCCCAACAGAGAAACCCAAGCCTCTGATGGGCTGTCCAACCAGAAGGGCAGGCCAGGCCAGGCAAATATGTATGTACTTTTTACAGGGTTTGTCCTCCCACAAAACGGATTGGTGTTCTGGCGGCCTACGTTTTAAATTTGAGACAATCCTCCCCGGCTTCGATGCCCTATAACTTGTTCTTTGCCCCTCCTCTCGACTGCACCATTAAACCCTATACCTGGGGCGGCGTGTCCATGACATTTTGTTTCCCACCCTAAACAATTTGTTAAACCACTGCAATTACCATACCGACAAAACCATCATATCAAAAACAAATCACAGGCAATTAAGAGACAAAAAGCAGCTTAAACGAGGAGAAAAGCATTCCCCTAAATGACCATTGCACGTGTGCAGATCAATTTTTAAAACAGACAGCGGCATTCGAGATTCGACACTCTTTCCCACAAAACTGAATCGAAACAACATGAAGCATGATATTAGAAAATAGATCTCGCTTACTGTAAACTAAAGTGACACCAAGATCGGATTTAGTCGAATAAACACAAGGGTGCCGAGCGCTAGAAACTTGACCGGTGGGCATGAACCCTAAAATGGGTCGGGTCGGTTTGGCCCGTACACAAATCTCTTGCCCGGCACGTCAAGTTCTCATACGGGTTGGTCAGAAGAAATTGCTTTTTGCGCATATGGGCTCTGCAAGGGCGTAGATTTTGTTCCATCTTCCGAATACAGACAAAATTCTTTAGCAGACCCTCTCTTTTTTTACTTGGATTCCACGAATGAAAGTTATGTACGTTTCGATATGAGTGTGAATCCCCCACCAATTTTTGGGGACCAGTCCAGTCGTGCTCTTACTGTTTCAGTGGGTTCCAATTTCCAACTTCCTTCTTCAATCCCACTTTTTTCTTTGACTCTGCGTCCTCTTTTGTGATTTTACGCCTTCCTTGTCCGGGATGGATTTGACTTCACGGACGATCGTAGGATGGAGGAAGATATGTTGATGGAATATTTGTTACACGCACTAGAGTTCGCAGACGATACGCTTCTATCACCCCAAGATTTTGATTCCTGATAAAATGTACGTCGGTATGTGGTGCACATTAATCGCTTGTTTAATCCTCTCGTTGCTTTGAACAACATTATCAGCTTTGACGACTTTTTTTTCTTCTTGTGTCGTATAAAGACAAATGCTTTAGTAATAATACCACTTTTCAATTCACGTGCGTTGCTTTATAAACACATCATGTAAGACTAATCCTCTTGACAAGATAATAAAAATTTCAAGAACCTGACATTTGAAAAGAAATCAATGTTCTTTATGAATTAAAAAATTTAAACTAGTGTAAATCAAATAAACATTAATAAATGGATCATACTAATTTTAGGAACTAAGATTTCGAAGATCATATATTTCTAGGTATCTAATTTTGTTTTTTAGGAAGATATTTTTTTATAATAATTTGTACATGGTGATTTTTTATTTTTTATTTTTGAATTGCTTGGGCTTTGGTTTGATCTTGCACTTATTATTATAATCCAATATGTATGGTTATGTACTTTTTCTATAGGTTTGATCTCTATTTGTTTGGTCTTCAAAAAAACGATTCTCTCTTTGAAAATAATGGTTCTTAGAAGCATTATTAGAGTTTTGTGTTAGGATAGAAAGGTGGCTTGCCTTCTACTTTTTGCCATTGTTAAATCCATTTATCAATTTAACAATTTTAAACAATTCTATTCAAGACATATAAAGAAGAACTACAAATGTACATATTGTCATTGTGATCTCAAATGACAATACAATGCTCTGAAATCTTATAGTAGTTGAATGATATAATGCTCTAGTTTACAATGGATGGATCTAAAATTAGTTAGGGTTTTTCAATTTATACAATGCAATAGCACCATAATTTCAATAGTTTGTGCTTGAATGGATAGGTAAAGACTAGATCAAAGTGGGTCAACTTGGTCCCACAATTAAATTTATATTTGAATATTTTACCATTGAAACCTACGTGTGACTTTAAACTAGATTTAGAACCAAAACTATATTTTTGGAGTAAAGAATATTTTTTTTAAATTTTATGTCCATATTACTAGGTGATAGGGACTTAAGATCAAATAAGGTACATATTGTATGCCAATTTGTACATAAGAGTACCCCACTTGGAGACTATTTTACTACATTCAATATAAAGGATAAAATTGAGTCCAAACAAGTCAGGTAAAGTACTTAGGATGCACTTTCTATCCTTATAATTTGTGTCCACTTTCCCTTGCATATGAATTATTATTAATCTTGCATGTCAAAGTAAACAAGAAATCAATATGAAAGTGAATGACAAGCACATTTAAAAATGACAAGGATATGAATAGTGATAAACTTACTCCTTATAGTAATAACTATATCTCAAAATCTAAAAACATAAAATTTCATTAGTAGTATATGATAAAAATGTAAAGTAGGCATGAAAAACTACTTAATAATCCTAAGGAAAATATGCAATTTTTTAGATAGAGAGATGTAGAGCTATAAAGGAAATACCACAACCAAAAGAAAAGTGGTGTAAGCTTTCAAATGAGACAATTAAATAAATTTAGTGATATTGTACATCTCATCCAATTGGTTGCATGTGAATACTCTAATAAATTGGATAAGAGGAGACAAAGAAACATGTAAGTTTATGACCATTTAAAGCTCAATGATAATGTTACAAGTGTCATACATTAGTTTACAAACAAAATCAAGATGAAATAACAAGATGTAATGAAGAAGTCATATGTTATACTTGGAACAATGTAATATGCCCCCGATGTTGATGATAATGATCAAGTGAAAATAGCCAAGATGATGGTAGTTAGAAGGACATATAAAATATAGTAATGTAGGATGTAAGCATGATAAGTAGTAGGAAAAATTCATATGGTTTCCAAACATGTAATTGTAGGATAATCATTTTAGAATAAGATATAAGTATAAGAAACTATTTAAGTATAATTTAAGCACCAAATAGGAACAATATGAGATATATTAAAGAGATGCACCCAAAACTGGTGGATACATAACATATATCATATATAAATAAGAGATGCATGTAGATAAAATATAACATACAAGGAAAAACTAGAATAAAGACAATAGTGAGCATGAGAAAGTAGGCTAACAATAAAGATGAGTTAGTCAAAAAGTTAAAATTTAAAATAAAAAATAAACTATATATGTTTGTTTAACATGTTGAAAGTGGCTTCAAATCACTCCATAACTTTACATCATCCCAAACCCACAAAGAAAATATAGCAAGAAAAAAAATAGAAACATAATTTAACAAAGTGATATGAACTACACAACAAGTGTTCATACTCACTTGTGTCAAAATGCACCACTAATGGTGTATTTTATTATCCACATCCCAACTAACAACATGAAGAAACTCAAAAGAAAAAAAATAAAGAAAAAATATTAAGTAGATCAACCAATTATATTGGACTGATGTAAATTTATGGAGTGATTGGAAACCACTCTCAACATGTTAAACAAAAATATAGTTATTTTGTTTTTTGAATTTACCTTTTTGACTGACTATTCTTTATTATTAGCCTACTTTATCATGTCCTCTATTACATTTTTTCTAGTTTTACGTTCTATGTTATATTTTCTGTACATACATCTCTTATTTTTATATGATATATATTATGTATCCACCACTTTTAGGTGCATCCCTTTAATGTTTCCAATATTTTTCCTATTTGGTGTTAAAACTATTCTTAAATAGTTATCTTATAAGTTTATATCATATTTTAAGATGACTATATATACACACAAACAATTTTTTAAATCATATTATAGTCAATAAAGAGTACATGTTACACAATGTGAGCCCTATCATAAAAAAGAGTATATTTCTATCAACATAAAACTAGTAGGACTAAGCCCGGATGGGTAGCGGAGTTGGCTTGGACCATGGGTTTGCTCCACATTGGTCTCAGGTTTGACTTTGAGGCCCGAAATCA
The DNA here is from genome assembly GCA_007115665.2 of Sequoiadendron giganteum. Lineage (NCBI taxonomy): Eukaryota > Viridiplantae > Streptophyta > Pinopsida > Cupressales > Cupressaceae > Sequoiadendron > Sequoiadendron giganteum. The sequence goes on from CM021102.1 coordinate 193,811,361, forward strand.
ACCGATGCACCTGGCTTACAGGTGGCTTCGTACATCTCCAGGGATTAGTCTCACCTCAGCTCACTCCATAATGGGAAACATGTGTCGCTGAGATTGATTCGTGGGGATATCCTGGACTAACAAAAAAAATAAGTAGGACAAGGAAGCAATACCTATGGCTTAATAACAAGCAACACTTGAAAACATAAAAATTGTGAACATTCCTAAAACATGGTTGTAGACCAAAACTCTAATTATATAATATTTAAGAGCTATGAGAATATTGTAGACCAGTTAGTAACAATCTATTTTAATTTAAACACCAAATCCACATTCATGATAAATAATTCAATATTTGAATGTCATAAAAAAATGAGGATTAAAATCCTAATTGTTAGCATCCATGAGAATCAAAACATTTATTGGATGGAGAGGAGCTTCATATAGCATATGTTACCTAAAATATTATTTATGAGAACAGTGATGGCATGACTAGTAGTAGGATCAAGGTTACATTCCATGGGTCCTCCTTATTTTCACTATTTTCTATCCATAAAGAATTTCAATCTATATTTGGTCATAATTAAGCTTGAATTATATCAAATATATGCAATATATTTTTTCATATTCCAAGAACTTGTAAAAATTGCTCCTAAAAATCTTCAAGGTCATAATAACCTATAAAGTATAGAAAGAAGATGTGATCTCCAAAAGAACCAATAAGGATCCTTCATTTATCCTAGAACACTCAACATTCCTAGTCTTCCATAAGTACCACACAAATTTATTAGATAGATTAAGCCACAACTAATTTAGATCATAAATCCACATAATTTCACACTAACAAATATTATTTCTAGTATCCCAAACTAAATTTACCATTAATAAATTAGATCAGAATATCTTAGCAATCTTACATTTAAAAATAAGTTCTCAACAATCTCAATAATATCAAAAATTATAGATAGGGATTAATACCAACATTATTAAGATTATTACCAATGGAATTGGGTGCGCAATTGGCATAGAAATTGTGTTTGCAACCTCCAACAAAATAATGCAAATAATATAAAATAAATACTTGGATTCTTTGAATAGGAATATTTTTTTACTATTTCTAACCCTCCATTAGAATCTCCTATGTGTAATTTCATTATTAAATGCATTTAAATTATCATTTCAAAATTTTCCTAGATACTAAACAATGGTAAGAAAACTCAATTCTAGCTTGATTCTTAGAATGGTTATGAAGTCCTTGGAAATAGATCTAATTTGAAGGAGGTGAAAAAAAAATTATGTTCTTTGTGGTGAGGAAAGGAGGAAGATTATTGGGATATTTTTAATTTGTCTCATGGCACATAAATTATTTGGAAAGATTTATCCACTGATGTGAATTCCTAGAAGACCAAAAGTGTATTCTTAAAAACATCTTGCAATCTAGGACAATTATCTCTGGTAATAAGGAGGATGAATTAAAATAGATGGTATCTATCTCTAAGAAATATTTATTCCAATCAAGATATCTAAACTCAATTACAAAGAATCCTAAGAATTGATGTTTGATTAATCTATGTTGGCATAAATATTGTCTTGCTAATGTTGGATCTTTTGCATGGTTAGCTACTAAAAGTAAAGCTCTTAGAAAGACAAGAAATACAAATGTTGGTACTACTATAGTCATAATATGTCTGCATTGCATTGAGTAAATTGGAAGTATTCATGTCTTCCTTCATTGTGAGTTTTGTACATGTATAGGAGCAAATTTGCACCCCTAACACAAATTCCCCCTTTACCCTTCTCCACTTTAGAAAACCAAACTCAGAGGATTAATTCCACATTAGCACGTTGTTCCCATTCCACTTGGTGCCTGATTTGAGTTTTGGTGGATGTGTTTCTGTCATAGACATTTGCACGGTGCACACACGTCCGTGCGACACACTTACGTCCTTGACAGATTCTTGTGGCTAGAGGCTACAGAGATGCTACGGTTCCTATTGGAAGTTGAAGTGTAACACCTCCCTTCATCTAGCCGACCTGAATATGGTCATTTCTTGACCTCCTTTCTTCATATTCACCTCTCATTCATCCATTTGGGAGGCTCTTGATCATCTCTACAAAATTTCATTTACTCACTCTCAAGCATTATAGTAGCAATCCATCACTCCATCACTTCAATAGAGCAAGCGTAGGACAACTCCATTGCAACATAGGCTTGATTTTCTCTCATCTTTCTCCTTCAGTATCCTTGAGCGCTTTGGACGGAGGTGGTAAGCTCCTCACTCATCTTCTATATTACTTGGTTGAGTAAGCACATTACCATTTTGTAGTGTTTTGTGTACTTTTCTTGTATCTCTTTCTTTATCACATTATTTCTACATCGTTGCAAATTTAGTTGTCCATGGAGGTGGAAACACCAAAATGGGGGTCTAATTGAGGCAAATCCCTAAACAACCCCCCAAAATTTTCCCTTTTTTGTGTGTAGGTGGAGAGATCTTGGAGCAAGCTGGCGAGAAGGTTATTGAGTGAGATTGTCTTCGTCACCCTTGCGGTAATATACTTCCTTTATCACATTTGTCTTTATGTTTCACATTTCATAGTGTTATTATGCGCCTTTAGAAACTCTTAAACTAGGTTGTTAGTCCATTTCTTAGAGGTTAGGCCTTATCTCCCTAGTTTTCTAGCCGTACGGACACCAGTGTGTCGTGCTATCGTCCCAGAACCACGCTTCTATCCTCTGATAGACAACTATTTGAGACACAGTGTTGACCCTAAAAACTGACTTACCTAGTCTCCTTTCAACTCTCGGGTTTGCAGGGTGACTGAAGGATCTTATAGTCCTCATCATTCTCATCCCTCCTATCCTAACATTCTCCTTAACTAATGTAAGATAGGCCAGCCATACTGCTCTTGGCCTTTCATTTCTTGGGGCCTTGCAGTGGTTGGTCCCCCTCTCTTACATTTTTGATGAACCCAACATGAACCAACGTCTGCTCGTCTGTCGGTGTTCTGGGCTTCTTCTCTTGTACCCCTTGACCATTATACTCCTATGTGTTGTGAATGTTTATGAGAATCACAACCCAATCCACAACCTCTAGGTATATTGTTAGAAGAATTTTGTGGCACCTTTTGATGGAGAAGATGAAGGTCTCTTCTAGTCTCACTATTGGTCTCTTCTTTGGTTTTGCGATAGGTGTTTCTACACACGAGCATGTGTCATGTGGTGAGTATAGATTCTTCGATGAAACTGATCATGTCCCTACCCCTCCTATGTCACCTACCTCATCATCCATAGAAGAGCATGAAGCTGTCTACATTCCCTCTGAATATGTTGCTAGTCTAAGCAAAGGGTTGGGTGCTTTAGAAAATCACCTAGAGAAAAAATTGAAGTTGGCTAGGGCTGCTAAAGTTATTAGCAAAATAAAATATATTGTAGGAAAATATCGAATAGGCATAGAACTCCTAGCTAGTCTCACTAGTTTGGCCGAAGCATGTGCCCCTTCGAACCATGGAAGCATGATACAAGGTGGCCCCTTCAAAGAACATGAGAGGCAGTTAGGAGTGTCGATGCCTCCCACATCCATGTACATGGATGACACGGTCCCTTCCATCAGCATCCCTACAACTTTTGAAAGTTCTGAAACTGTCAGAGTAAATAGAAACCCTCTGGGTTTCCATCTCCCCCCTCTTCTTGTCCCAATGGTGGGGGATTTGGTAGGATGATTTGTGGAGGCTTTGGTGGTGGTAATTTCGGTAGCAGCGGTGGTACTGGTGGGAGTGGTTCTGGTGGAGGTCATGGTGGTGGCTTCGGAAGTGGCAGTGGCATCGGTGGTGGCTCTAATGGTAGTCACGATGGTGGTCCTGGCAGTGGCTTCGATAGCTGTTCCATTGGTCCTATGTCCTCTAATGACCTGATTTTGAATACCCTTCTTTAGAATATGGGGAAGATGTAGAACCAACTAGAAAACCTTTCCCAAGCTTCTGCCCAACCTATCTTTCAGCCCTTCTTTTAACATAGCCCATTGTTGGTTGCAATTCTAAACACTCCTTTCTTTCAAGGGATGGAGATTCCTAAATTTGAGAAATACAATAGTAAAGGGGACCCGCAAACACATGTGTTTGCTTTTACTACCTTATGTACAAACTTCTTCCATCACGATGCATTGATGGAAAAATTGTTCCCTCGATCCCTCAAGGATACAACACTTGAATGGTACTGTTCCTTGCCTGAAAATTCCATCTTTATATTTGATCATCTTGTGAACCAGTTCTTGTGATAGTTCTAAGCCAACATCAGGCCTAAGATGACCTTCTCTGACCTTGTTCGGTGTAAACAAGGGGATAATGAGAAGATTACTGATTTCATAGCGTGCTATCAAGTGCTCTTTCCATAGATCTCATACTCGTTACCTGACTCCGATGTGCAGAAGGTTTTCATATGGAACTTACAAAGGCCTTGGAAAAATAAGTTTTCCCTTATGAAATACCCTTCTTTCACACATCTATGCGCGGTCCTACGGGAGTACCAACAGACGGTAGTTCAGTTTGGGGAATCTTCCTCACGCTCCCATCCAGAGGGAAAGTGCATTATATCAATCTCTGGAAAAGGAAAGGTTGTTGTGAATGTAGTAGCCGCTGTGGATAACAACGGCCTTAGACACGTCTAAAAGTTCATGAAGTTATCAGAATCTTATTCTTCCATCTTACATAAGTTGTTGAAAGATAATATCATTAACTTGCCAACTCTAAAACTAGTTAGGGAACCATATCCTAGCTGGTATGAAGTGAACACCTATTGTCAATACCATCGAGTTAATAGACATGATATCGAATGTTGCATGCACCTGTGTTATGAGATATAGTATCACATTGAGGACGGTACTATCCATCTCGATGGAAGTAAGAAAAATATGAACAAATCAGTGGCAAAAGCTAATAGTGAATTGCAGATATACATGGACTCATTTATGTCACATTCTGCTAACATGATTATCGATCCCTCTGATTTTATTTCCTAGCCTGAAGCCTATGTTAATGTGGTTATTGTTACTTCTCCTTGTCTTGTGACCAGTTCTCCGGATATAACATTCACTTCGCAAGATGTACCAACAAATGACAAACCTTTTCCACTCTACATTCCCACTCGCCTCAATGGAAAAATTATGATAGGAGTCTTAGTTGATCCCACAAGTAGAGTGAATGTCATCATGGAGGATACTCTATTCTTGAATTTCCTACAAAGGGAGGAATACAAAAAAACAAAATCTATCCACATGCATGATGGTCTCACCCTAAAACCCTATAGATCGATAATGTTGTCGTTCCTAGTTGGACCTAGGAATGTTGACATGATTTTCTATGTTATTCTTGAGTTAGACCTATTCAGGGTGAAGCTAGTACACATTGGTTGGCTTCCATGAATGGGATCGCCTCTGTAATTCATAACTATCTTAAGTTTTCCCATGAAGGTGTTGTGCACGTGGTGCATGATACCGGATACCATCATGTGGTGTCTCGTGGGGGATATTCATTAGATCACTTTTGGCCTACTCCAGTTGGTCTGCTCCCTCCGAGAACATACCTACTTTATAAAAACTATGTAAAGTATAAGACTGGGGGCAAGGGACAGCCGAAGTTGACCCTGCTTGTAGTAGAGCAACCAACTACCTCCTCCTAAAAGGGAAAGGAGAAGCTCGCTTCTTCTCAGGCCGCCTTGTCTACTCCCCTTTCTTGGGAGCAGTATTGGATGAATAAGCCTAGTTTTAACCCACTGAGTCTGATGGTGCCTGCTTGGCGTAGACCCAAGATCAGGATATCAGATCTCCCTAATGGGTCCCCTGGATCTTGGTATTATTTATATGGCATAAAGAAAGGCTCACGAAGAGAATTTTCCCTACGACCTCTTATTGTTCCCACGAATGGGAAGAGACCCATTGTCAAGGTGTTAGAATCGATTCCCCTTGTCGTCTCTAAATCAATCCCTCTTACTCCCACCTAGGATTTTGTCTCTCTGCTAGAAACATCTATGGAGGACACTCCCATGGCTGAGCAGGAACCCTCCATTCCTTCACAACCTCCGACTTCTAGTTCAAAGAGTCATAGAAACCGCCTTGTGCATGAGTGCAAGCACCGAAAAAAGGCTCTTCTGGCTAAGCAATCCGCCTTACAAAAGAAAGGAGAGGAGATGACCACTCCTATATTAGGACCTCCTGTCGTGCTTTCCTCCCTCTTCCCTTATGTGTCTATCCAAACCAGCTCTGTATGAGATTCGGCTTTCACTATGAGCTCAAATGTGCCTAGTAAGGTGTATCGTTCCTTCAGAGGAGCCACCTCTACTAACATCTATTCTGGATGTCTCACATTTTTCGAAACCTATAGATATAATTAACACTTTAGTTGTATCTATTACGGTTCTTTCCTCCTCTCCCTCTTCCTTTCTTGCTTCGTCTATGGGGAGTTCACCTCCTCCGATGAAGAAAAGGGTAGAGAGTGGTCCTTTTGGCAATATAAGACGTAAGAGGAGCCCACCTTCTCTAAAAGGTAGTCATGTGTTGACTTGCTCCGTCTTAGTAACGAAACTAGTCCCAGTCTCTCTCAAGTTCGTCACCACTCTCGAATCACTCTGTGGACTTAGCAATGAACCTCGAGTGCAAGCCCCTTCGTCCATCCAGATAAAACATGGCACTCCCGGGTATGTGCAGGATCATCATGGAAAAAATAGGCCTTTAAGTGGCAATAAAATTCAGAAAAATTAGAGTTAGGCAACTTGACGTAAAAATTTGAATAAGTTATCTATATTATTTCAAAAATATTTAAGAATAGAATTGGTAGAAAATTGAATGTAGTTTCTAAACTACTAGGTTTATTTAAAAAATAAAAATATCTATTTGGTGAAAATTTAAAATTTCAATGCAGTAGTACTTAAATTTCAGGGAAAAAATAAGAAGTAGGTGTTTGTCTAACCACCCTAACCACAATAAAATGATAATATTTTTTTATAATATTTTAGATATAAGTAGAGGACTCATGTCCCAATGTGATGCATATTTTTTTGTAATTTTTTTCCAAGTAAATATTTAATTATGAATTGTTTATTACAAATTTTAAAAAATATAAAAACTCATATGTTTGACCACCTTAACTTGGTCAAAACTTCATGAAATTCAATTCATTTTTTTTAATCCTATAGTATGTGAAGCATAGAATGTGATGCATGTTTTGGATTCAAAAAATGTGATACAGTTTGAAAGATATAGATTTTTTAAATCAGCCTATCAATCAGGACTTTAGTCATAATTCAAATAGAAAATGAATAATAATTAGTTATTTAATTCAAAGTAAAGCATAATTTATATTGGTGGAAATCTGAGAATCTCCTTTAAAAACCCTTTTCATTTCATCAATTTTGGGTTAAAAAAATTCGTCAGCCATATGGGTCCTCATATCACTTACATATCGCCACTTGTTGGCCCATTATAATCTTGCACATACCCCCGGACCATTAAGTGCATGTTTAACTCGGTGGATGAAGTTTCAACCTTTTCAATGATCTTTGCAAAGTTTTTGACCTTGGACCTGCAAGAGTTGACTGACGAAGACCTCACAAGTCCTTCTTCCTTATCCCTTGTTGTGGGTGGGTTGGAAGCTCCTCCCCTTAACATTAGAACACTACAGGCTCATCATCCTTCTTGTTGGAATCAAGCAACACTAAGAGGGGGGTGAATCAGTGTTGTGCAATTTTTAACTTTACTGATATGATCCTTCAAGCATTTTAAACATTCATTCAAAATAAATATGCATGAACATAAAGCAAACAACCACAACACCATAACACGAGAATTTTTATGTGGAAACCTTGTTAGGAGAAAAACCACAGTGGATGGCTAATCCACAATATGATCTGAGTATACTCAAAATGAAGTTTACAATATGGGGAATGCACTTGCATTCAAGAACACTGCTCAAAGAAGACTCACTATCTTACAAAATAATCAGATTAAAACCATCTAAGAAATTGAACTGAGAAAATAGCATCTACATATGCTTGATTATAGTTCCAGTTAGGTTCAACAATCGATCTTCTATCCTTTAGACTGATTATGCACTTTTGCTCTGTTCTGCTCAAACTTGCAACACAAATCCTTCATGGACAAGTGAAACTGTGCATTATAGTTCTTCTGCTCTACTCAGATTCACAACTTGATCAACACACACTCTTCATATGTCAAATGATGTGAATGATCTCATATATATCCATGACTAAGAATTTAATCACAATATATCAGCTTCAATAGAACACAAAAAATATTTACAACTGTCTACTCAATCCATGAGTAAACCTTAATGCGCACCAACCAAAGTTGGCTATAGAATAGAAATGATCAACACCAGCATGTACGAACAAAAAGAATACTTAAAAAATTACTTCCCAAACATCCACGACATGTTATATCCATGAAGTCGACTTCTATACTAATAAAAAAAGAATTAACCAACCAAATCTTCTAACTCGCACATGGATCAATACGAGGCACTAAGATTCAATAGAAACAAAGATCGTATTCCAAACAACATTCCATGAGATACGCAACACAAAATAATAACATAAAATCTTGATGTGAATCGATGAACACAAAACTGTCGGATGCTCTGTTCTTCCTTAACTGTTTTCAATCTGTCTGCTGATATGATCAAATGATTATACACGGATCCAATTACTGACTAGGGTTTCCATCAATGATAACACCAAGTCATATTCGTAGTGTCTCTTGCCAGCAATCTCCCCCTTTGGCATTGATGGCAACACTTAGTGAAAAATGACTAAGTTTCAGATCAGTACCAACATCAATTATACTGCCACTCTTCAAAATTTCAAAAAAAAAAACTCTCCCCCTAAGATGACTATACATTTTTCACTCTACTACTCTCCCCCTTTGACATCAATGGCAAAGGCAAGAATCCGTATATCAAAAATATCAAACAAAATCTTGAGACTGTACAAGCATACAACTTACACAAACTTGAAAACATCTACAAAATCTTTCTTCAACAGACTCAAAATTTGTGTCCCAAACCCTTTCGAGACTCTCCAAAATTGTTATGTGACCATAAACTAAGTAGGATTATGTTTCCGCAGACTCAAGGTTCACTAGATCACCAACTGCCTTAGCATCTCTAGCTTCCTTTAATGCACTTGATATTATTTCTATCTTTGGACCAATTAGGCCTCTAATTTCACATGCTCTTTCCATAATTATGCCATTGTCATGCTTCAAGCTCCTTATCTTGTCAAGCAGAGATATCACCTCACCTTCTAACTTTCCAACACCACCAACTAAAGGATCAAAAGCCTAGAAATAGCAGTTAACTATTTTTCAAGATCCTTAACCTTCTTCTCATTGACCTTAGTAATTTTTTTCAAAGACAAACATGACATAGATCTTTCCACCTTTAGATAGAGCATTTTGAATATTCTTCACAAAGGTGGCTAACAGAGTTTTATCATTAGTTATCATTCCTTGCAACATATTTAACCTTTTGGCATCAAATTCCTTCTGAACTTTAACCATGGTTGACTTCTCAAGAGACTCGAAGTGAGTAGTTATAGAGTTGATGAGCTTCTTCAGTTCACCAAAGGAGGAACTAGTCGGATCCTTGACATGAGTAGGCATTATTTTCTCTAGAACTCTAGATGCAAGATTTAAGAGTTCACTATCCTCAATGTGAGACTTCAATAGTTCTTCTCTAGCTTTTGTCTGGGTAAATGATGCTACCTTCATTTTTTGAATTGGGGACAAAGTGGATAGGTCGATAGGACCTTCTACCAATTCAGGGTCAAATTCTTCCTTTTGTTCTACTAGGAATCTCTTTACTACCTCTGCAGTGTCTCTTGCTTCCACTGTAACTTTCTTTACATCAACTTTCTTTTCCTCAACCACTATCTCCTCAACTGCATATTTTGGCTTATCTTCAGGGATCTCAACTTTCTCAACCGATACAGTTTTAGGAACTTCAATCTCCATAGGTATTTTTATATTATTCACATCAAGAGGAATCTAAGTATCCTCAGATGTGTCTTGTTTTTCTTCTTCTCCTACTAGACTAGATGAGATGTCTTTATCATGTGTTTCTTCAAAGACAACATCAATCCTGTTACTTAACATAAATTTTCTCATAATTTGTTCAGTTTCTTCTACAACTTATTTAGCGTAACCAATCATGAGCTTGTTCACCCTTGTCTTTCTCTTGAATTCCTTCTTAGCTTTATTTAGGATTGCATTCATTTCTTCCACAGACACCACTCGACATAACTCAGCAAGAATGATTTCTCTCATTTGCTCTTCTTCTACTCTAGAATTTACTCTTCTCATTTCCAAAATCTCATACAGGGTTTTAGGGAGACTAGGAATTATTTCAATCGGAACTATATTGAAAACATTTAAATGCTTTATTGTAGCCTCCTCAAGATTTCTTTGACAAGGTTTATCAAAGGTTTCATACCATTTATAAAGTGGCTTGAGATTTCCAACTTTGATCAAATATTTTTCAACCTCTTTTATTGACATACTAGGTTTGTCAATCTTTACCTTCTTCACTAGAGGGCTTTCTTTTAGTAACCTTTGTTGCCTGGGTGCCCATATGCTTTATTTCTCTCACATCTTTATCAAACTCAATTTCTTCATCTTTTGAGAAAAATTCATAGACTCTTGTTCTCTTATTCTTCTTCCTCTTATCAGATACCTTGGTTTGAGTTTTCACAAGAATTGGCTTTGCTGTAGGGGCGAATAGGGATGTAGAGCTCCTTGTTGACCTAGTTTGGGCAGATAATGCTGCTGGACTAGCAGATTTAGTTCTTGCTGGGTCTTTTTCTGCTTCAGCTTCTTCTCTCTTCCTTCTTGTTTCTTTTAATATTTTTGCAGATATTCCCATGCTTTCTACAGGGATTTCCACCTCTTTTCTTACACTTCTAACTATCATAGGTTTTCTTAGTTCATTGTGCACCTATATATTCTTCTTTTTCTAAGTACCAAATCACTCTTCTAATGGATCCAAAGGCTTATTCAGTAAATGTTGTGCATACATTTCCAAAATGTTCACCTCAACTTTATATCCCATTGGCATGATCCAGACTATTCTAGGATCAACAGCTTCCATCATGCATTGATCAATATCTACCATAAAACAAATTGTGTCCTTATACTTCTCCACAGTACAAGTAGGAATTCTTTCTCTGGCATGCATCATACTCTAAAAATTCTTGAAGTATCCCCAGATTGCAGTTCTTCTGGCTTGACTATTTCCAATTCCATACAACATCTCTCTAATCTGAACAGCTACAGGTTGAGTGCCTTGCCAATGTACTTTCCCAACACCCAGAACTTCACTCATGAAATAGAAGAATAAACATAATAACAATTTACCATACTTAAAGAAAATCTTCTTTCCTTTCTTGATCTTACCAAGGTTTTCCATCAGTTGACTTCTTAGCAATTCACATAGATCATAGTCTGCATTCTCCTTCACCATTTGATATGCAACATAAATGGTTGTACTAGACACAAAATTGTCCCGACTTGAGTGATATATCCGATAACCAATGATGATCGATGAAAATTTCACATCCACTTCAATGATATATTCGATTGTCATGGCTCTTCAATCATACTTTGATATTGTTGCATCAGTCACTATTTGATTCTTTACAGACTTCAGAATCATCAATCCACCAGAAGAATTAAACTTGTAATGACACTTATAGCCTCCTTTGTGATCTTGAAGGGTATACTCGACCACATGAATTTATCATGAACTCTGCTCAAGATATATCAAACCCATTTGTTCTCTTCAAACATAGGGAATTTAACAATCTGTGTAAATTTCTTCTCTTCTAGGGTTTTAAATTTTGGCTTGACATAGAAGTATTCTCCTCTAATGTGATTGTTATACAAGTTCAGTAGCTGTGAGCTTCCTAGCTCTTCAATGTTTGTGTGAATATATTCCCTAATATCTTCAGTGTGTAAGATGTCATACGGTACAAATTAAAAATCACCTAACGGTTCAGTCTCGACAAACTTGAATGGATGCCATTTAAATTTGGGATGGGGTCTGTCTTTACCTTCAACTACCAATGGAGTAGCCATTTTAACCAATTCACAAATTCACAGGTTTTGTCAATAAATACCTTTTCGTTGGATCGCAGTTTGATTGCTAAGAGCTTCTTCACACTTGAATTTCGCCTTAATTTGCCAAGGTCCGCCTCAAAGCTCTTCAAACTTCTTTATAATGCGAAGTGACAAATCAAAGATTAAAATGACTTTTTATCACTCACACACTTAACCCTTTTTGTTTTATCGCAATAAATGCTTTTACCCTAACTCATCCAGTTACCCTGTTTCCATCCATTGTGACAAATAATTCTTCTATGGACCTCCAATACTACATAATACTCTCCAATAGGTTCAAAAACATTTGTAGAGCATCTATGTGCTTACTGTACTTATCCACATTCTCTTGTTAGTTACCTGCAAGGGTTTAAGAGATTTTCTTGATAGTTCCCCCAGGCCAAAGGCCTAAAACTAATTCCTAGAGGAATTACCAGAAGTGGATTCTAGTGTTGGTACATTTTCTTCATCAGAGAGATTTTTCTTCCCCCATTTATTCTACATTTTCTTCTTGATCACATTTGTAGTGGGGTATGTGCAAGATCATGATGGGCCAAAAAGTGGCAATATCTAAGTGATATGATGGCCCATGTGGTTGATGACATTTTTTTTACCCAAAATTGATGAAACAAAAAAGGTTTTTAAAGGAGATTCTTAGCTTTCCACCAATATAAATTATTCTTTACTTTGAATTTAATAATTATTATTATTCATTTTCTATTTGAATTACGACTAAAGTCATGATTGATAGGCTAATTGAAAAACATATATAGCTTTCAAATGGTATCACATTTTTTGAATCTGAAACATGCGTCCAATTCTATGCTTCGCATACTATAGGATTAAAAAAAAAATATGAATTTCATGAATTTTTGACCAAGTTAAGGTGGTTAGACATACGAGTTTTAATATTTTTTCAAATTTGTAATAAAAAAATTATAATTAATTATTTACTTAGAAAAAAATTACAAAAAAATATGCATCACATCACGACATGAGTCCCCTACTTATATGTAAAATCTTATAAAAATTAATTATCATTTTATTGTGGTTAGGGTGGTCAGACAAACACCTACTTCTTATTTTTTTCCTGAAATTTAAGTACTACTACATTGAAATTTCAAATTTTCACCAAATAGATTTTAAAAAAATAAAAATAAACCTAGTAGTTTAGAAACTACATTCAATTTTCTATAGATTATATTCTTACATATTTTTGAAATAATATAGATAAATTATTCAATTTTTTTATGTCAAGTTGCCTAACTCTGATTTTCTGAATTTTATTGGCACTTAAGGGCCTATTTTTTCCATGATGATCCTGCACATACCCAGTGACTTTTCATTTTCCCTTAACATCCTTCTGCATGTTTCTCCTTTGATTTACCGAACCTTTTCTATTCCAATAGAATCTATCAATGTGACCATTTATTTGTTGCAGTTATAGCACACAACATTTTTCTATCTAGACTAGTTTTTCCACTGATTTTCTCTTGATTTGCACTGGTTAGCAATATTGACAAATCTATTGCATGTATAACATTTGGCATCTCTATGAAGGTTTTTCAACACATTTATGCATTCATTTGACTTGTGACCAAACTTATTGCAATTAAAGAACTGACCTGAGAATGATGGACCACTTGGATTCATCCTACTTCTACATTGAGAAGCCATATGACCAAATTTATTGCAGGTAAAATAGTAGCCATTGAATCTTTGAGCATTAGGTTGTCTTACCAGATTCCTTCCAGCTCTATTTATCTGATTTCCTTGCCTAAATCTCCTTTGTCCAGATCTGGAACTTTCTCCTTCTTCATAACCAAGACCTCGCTTGTCACCATTTGTTCTCTGACTATTAATTAGTTCATCAAGCTTGGATGAGCTAACTTTAAACTTCTCTTTGTACTCATTTTCTATATAAATTTCATCTCTGAGATCATCAATCTATTTTTCAAGTACTTCCTCATTGTTTTTAGACTATTCCAATTCACTGTCCAAATGGCTGCATACTTCAGATTTTTCTTTCAAGGACTGTGCAATCTTATCTTCATTCTTATTTTTGTCTTCAATCTCCTTGGTCATTCTCATCATGATAGATTCCATCTCATGCTTTAGGACTGTATTATCTTTGGTAAGCTTTTCACATTCTTCTGTCTTTTTCTTCAGGGCTTGACTCAGTTGCTCATCTTCAATGCTTTTGTTGTCATTCTGCTTAATTTGGTCATAGAGTTCCTTTCTTTCTCTCTAGACTTATTGATTTTATCTTTCAATGATTCAATGAATTTTTTAGCATCCATGAGGTTTGCTTGAAACTTTTGAACTTCATATTTTGACTGATCAAGATCATCTAGGGCCACCATAAGTTGTTGTTAAAGACTGCTTGAATCCATTGAAACGCTTTCCAAGATCTCCCCAAGTTGTTAGACTTCTTCTTCTAAGGAACTAGCTTTGATACCAATTGTTGGAATCAAGAAACACTGAGATGGGGGGGGTGAATCAGTGTTGTGCAATTTTTAACTTATTGATCTGATCCTTCAAGCATCTAAAACATTCATTCAAAAAAATATGCATGAACATAAAGAAAACAACCACAACACCATAACACATGAATTTTTATGTGGAAACCCTAGTAGGGGAAAAACCATAGTTGATGGCCAATCCACAATATGATCTGAGTATACTCAAAATAAATTTTACAATATGGGGAATGCACTTGCATTCAGGCGCGTTTCCTAGAGCTCACTACTCAAAGAAGACTCACTGTCTTACAAGATAATCAAATTAAAACCATCTGAGAAATTGAATTGGGAAAATAGCATCTACATATGCTTGATTATAGTTCTGATTAGGTTCAATAATTGTTCTTTTGTCCTTCAGACTGATTCTACACTTCTGCTCTGTTGTGCTCAAACTCGCAATACAAATCTTTTATGCACAAGTGAAACTATGCATTATCAATCTTCTTCTCTACTTGGATTTACAACTCGCATTAGCACACACTCTTCATATGTCAAAATGATGTGAAAAATCTCATATATATATCCACGACTAAGAATTTAATCATAATATGTCAGCTTCGATAGAACACAAAAAATATTTACAACTGTCAGCTCAATCCATGAGTAAACCTTAATGCACACCAACCAAAGTCAGCTATAGCATATAAATGATCAACATCAGTATGCACGAACACAAAAATACTTAAACAATTACTTCTCAAACATCTGTGACATGTTATATCCATGAAGTTGTCTTTTGTACTGATAAACAAAGAATTAACCAGCTAGATGTTCTAACTCCTACACGGATCAATACGAGGAACTAAGATTCAACAGCAACAAAGATCATATGCCAAACAAAATTCCATGAGATACACATCACAAAATAATAACAGAAAATCTTGATGTGAATCGATGAACACAAAACTATTAAATGTTGTGTTCTTCCTTAAGTGTTTTCAATCTGTTTGTCAGTATGATCGAATGATGATGCACGGATCCAATCATCGACTAGGGTTTCCATCAATGACAACACCAAATTATATTCAGAGTGTCTCTTTACGACACTTCCCCCTACGATGATATAGAGTGGGAAGCTGACGACCTCCTGGTTGACCAATGTTAGGGGGAGACCCTCTTATTGATCTTTAGATTAGATGTGTGCATGTGTTGTGATGTGCTTCCCCAGTGATCATGCTATATGTGCCTGGATGACCCTCATCACCCCTATTGGTACTTGGATATAGGCATGGTGTTTTTGTTGTAAACCTTCTTCTATGTGTATCATCATTCTTCCCTATTTGTGACTCACTTTCAGAAAATTGGGGATGATGTAGAGCATTGGGAGCATTTAGGCTTCCTTCCATGTTGACCCAATTTTTTATTTTTACTTTTTCTTTCATGCATTCTTCCTGATCTGGTCATAGATTGATGATATTTTTCCTCACACCATGGTTACCTATTATCTATAAATAATGGAAAATATGACCCCACAAAACCAAATCCCCTTGTGCTCTTTGTCTATGTTCTTTCTTATTTTTCTTTCTCTTTATCTTTCTTTCTTTTCTTGATTTTTCCCTCTCATGTGTGACAATGCCACTTCTACATTGCTTGGTCTTTAGAAAATGTATCCGCTACCAATGAATCTTTTCTCAAAGGTCATCCACAAACTTCTTTGGTAGAATTGCATTCTCAATTTAAAACCCTAACAAAACATGTTTCCTTCATCACGGGTTCGTAAAGAAAGGACTTGGAAACCTCTCTCTGAAGAGGGAACAACTTTGATCTTCCCCTCGCATGAGGGCATATCCTTCCTTTCAAATTCCTTGATGAAGTGAAAATATTTCAAAAGGATTCCTTGATGATGAATCAATTCAAGAAAGAAGACATTGTATTTTGAACAATGCATCCCTTGAGTGGACCCTTTCTTTTCACATTGGGTTCCTGAGGGACCCCTTCAAAAGCTTCTATTTCTAATGAGTTCTATGGCATCTAGCTTGGGGCAGCTCGACTAGACCAGTTTCACATCTTAGCATCTAGCCCAAGGGAAACCTGACTAGACCTATTTCTTATCTTTGTGTCTAGCCTGGGGGCAGCCCGACAAGACCTACTTCACATCCTTGTGTCTAACTTGGGGACATCCCGACTAGACTTCACTTTTCAAATATTGCATCCATTGAGTGAACCCCTCTTCCTTTTGAATGGTTCTCGAGGGACCCCTTTGAAATTATTCCAACTTGGAAATGGACTATGTGACTATCCATTCACTGGCCAACATGGTCGCTTCCTGACATGTTCTATTTGTGGGTAAACCTGTCATCGTTCCTGACTCTGTGGAGTCCCCTTTGCTCGATCTCCCTCATGTCAGAGTTCTTGAGGGATACCTTCCTTGCAGGTTTGTGGGTCTATAAGCTTCTCTTATTGGTTTCCTTCATGTGAGAGTTCTTGAAGAATACCTCCCTTGTAGGATCGTGAGCCTATGAGGCACTTTCATTCTTCAACTTTATAGTTTTGTGGAGCTATAAATTCCTTTTCTTGTCTTGCACTTTCGGGTTTTCCAGATCATGTTCTACTTCCTCGATGGTTCAGGTATATTTTTCTAACCTTACTACTCCTTCAATCTACTTTACCAAAGCACTCATTAGTATTTGTGCTCACTAAAGTGGGGGGAAAAGGTATAGGAACGAATTTGCACCCCTAACACAAATTCCACCTTTACTCTTCTCCACTTTAGAAAAACAAACTCTGAGGCTTAATTGCACATAAGCCCATCATTCCCATTCCAATTGTCACATGTTTTGAGTGTCGATGGAGGCGTTTCTATTGGGTATGCTCATGTAGTGTGTAGACGTTCACACAACGTGCTTATATCCTTGGTAGATTCTTGCGGCTGGAGACTACAAAGATGTTGCAATTCGTATTGGAAGTCAAAGTGTGACATCTCCCTTTGGCTGGCTGACCCGAATATGGTCTTTTCTTGACATCCTTTCTTCATATTCACCTCTCATTCATCCATTTGGGAGACTCTTGATCATCTCTACACAATTTCATTCACTCGCTCTTAAGCATTATAGCCGCAATCCATCACTCCATCACTTCAATAGAGAAAGCATAGGACAACTTGATTGCAATAGAGGCTTGAGTTCCTCTCATCTTTCTCCTCCACTAGCCTTGAGCGCTTTGGATGGAGGTGGTAAGCTCCTCACTCATCTTCTCTATTACTTGGTTGAGTAAGCACATTATTGTTTTGTAGTGTTTTGTGTACTTTTCTTGTATCCCTTTCCTTATCACATTATTTCTACATCATTGCAAACTTGGTTGTCCATGCAGGTGGAAACACCAAAATGAGGGTCTGACTAAGGTAGACCCCTAAACAGCCCCCCAAAATTTTCCCTCTTATTTGTGTGTAGGTGGAGAGATCTTGGAGCAAGCTGGCAAAAAGGTTATTGAGTGAGATTGTCTTCGTCACCTTTGCGGTAATATAGTTCCTTTATCACATTTGTCTTTATGTTTAACATTTCTTAGTGTTATTATGCGCTTTTAGAAACTCTTAAACTTGGTTGTTAGTCCATTTCTCAGAGGCTAGACCTTGTCTCCCTAGTTTTTTGGTCATATTGATGCCAGCTCACCTGAGATACACCAATGCGCTGCACTTTTGTCCTCTAACAAAGAACTGTCTGAGACATAGAGTTGACCCTAAAAAATGACTCGCCCAGTCTCCTTTTAACTCTTGAGTTTGCAAGGTGATCAAAGGATCTTATAGTCCTCATCGTTCTCATCCTGCCTATCCTAAAATTCTCCTTAACTGAGGTAAGTTAGGGCAACCATACTGCTCTTGACCTTTTGTGACTTGGGGCCTTGCAGTGGTTGGTCCCCCTCTCTTACACTACAAATGTTCAATACTGGGTGTGGAATTGGTCAAAGTGGTCTAGTCCTTACCATAGGTCCTTACACCTTATTTTAAAAGCATGGACTATTTTATATTATAATTTTTCCTTTGGATGTATTTGCAAAACATTCCCATCTTTGGTAATTTGGCACATATGGAGAGACAAATTCAAGAATTTTCAAAAAAGATCTTATTCTTGGGAAAATATGATTCATAAGCTTGAGAAATTTTTCATAGAAATGGTGATGAATGATGTTATTAAAACTCCCAAAATAATAAAATCTTTTCATCTTGGGATATACAAAAAGTCAAGTTGTGGCCTTTACTCATTATTACTCTCGTTCATGATTAAGTTTTAACTTTTGATAAATGTCACTCAATACAAACTGTAAAGTGGATTGTTCCTCCCAATTCTATGGTGAAGCTAAATTTTGATGGAGACTCTAGGCATAACCCTAGAGTCTTAGGAGAATTTTATGTTCTTCATGATTCAAAAAGTATAGTAATTGTGACATCTTTGAAAAAAATGCAAGAAGGTACAAATAGTGAAACTAATATTTAGGCCCTCACACTTATTCTACAACTTTCCATAAAGATAAATGTGCAAGGAATTAACATTGAAGGAGACTACATGCTTACAACTAATGCCTTAAAAATGAAATTATTTACTTCTTGGAAGTTATCTTATTTGGTGGAGAGAGCTTGGGAATTTTTGGAAAAGTGTAAGTATTGCAAACGTATTCATCGCTTCAAAGAAGCTAACAAATTGGTGGACAAATTGGAGAAACAGGTGATTGATAGGGATATTTATCTTCTTAAAAGTGATTCACTATTCAAATGAAAACATAATTCTTCACTAGAAACTTTAAAAAATGACTGATCTTGTTGACTTATTTTAGAATGTTGATACCAAGAATTTTTGTCATGATAGTTTCTATATAGTGTGCCTTTTCAGAGTTCTTAGTTTTCTAAAAAGTAATACTCCTATTGGCGTTTCTATTGATGTCCCTTCTAAAGTGTCTCCCTTTGAGGAATCCCATTTTTTGGTTTCTCCTTAGGTGGTAATCTCCTTATGTGGCATTTTCTTTTGTGATTTCTATGTATGTGGCTATCTAACATCTTTGGAGAACATCATTGATGTAAAAGAATGATTGTGTCCACCTCTAGGAATGGTCATCTATCCTAGCCACACTTGAACAAGGATCAAATCCATCTCTATTTTGATCATATTTGTGATCAACCTTTTATTACTAACAATTGTTTAATTTTGTGTAGGTTGTAGTACTTCTCCTTTGTGTAAGTTAAATTTGGTAAAAACTTGGCTAAACTAGAGCTTTTTTATGTGTTAATAGCATTGATATCCATCTCTTTCCATATTTGATCTTCAAATTGTTGGAAGAATAAGGAGGTTTTCATTGATGCATTTCTTGGCAACACAAGCATGAGGGATAAGTTCATTGTATTACAATGTTGTCATTGATGTCAACATTGTATTATGATATGAAGACCTTTGTACAAATCAGTTTATATAGCTTGAACATGTTTTGAGATGGTAATCCGGTGATAATTTGTAAGAAGCTTTGATCTAGTGAAGGAAATTGATAGGAAAATTTGTAGTGTCAATACAGATAATTTTATGTATAGGATATTTGGTTATTGGGTCCGCATTGGTCCACTATGCAATATCCTACTCTATGCTTTTGATATTTTTTTGTTTGTTAGTGAAACTTGTATCTAGAGTTTCATATTGTTTTGGCTTCTCATGAATAAGTTATGAGTGAAATTTTTTTGGTCTAGCATTAGTAAAGGCTTCCAATTCAGTGTACATGTTTTGGTGAATCTGCACTTCTCCAAAAATTTGAATATGGATTTGTGGATTTGTGGGAATGTTGAGAGGTGTTAGTAGAACCTATATTCCAAGTGGCATAGAGTTTGGAGGTTTGCATGTTATTTTTTGGATGTACAGTTGGTGAATTTTGTTATAAGGTCAGTACCGGTGTCGACCTAATAAGTTTTATATATTGCAAAGTTTGAATAAGTATTGATTTGTTGTGTGGGAGCTATTACAGGTCCATGTTGACCTATTTTGATTTTTTATGAGTTTTGGATCTTGGTGATAAGTGTGTGTGTATGCATGTTGAGTTAAATAGGTATAATTGGTATGATACGTCTAATTAGGTTGACCTAATTGATGTTGTAAGTGTGTGGATAAAGCAAATACATATGTAAGTTCTTTTTTGGTGTTTTGAGGATAGAGATATGATGTGAGGTATATTTGATGTGAATTGTGTGAGTATAAAGTGAATGCAAAGCAGAGCAGAGTGTTAGTGTAGATCAGTATGAAGTGTGTAAAGTATGTATTTTTAGCTTTAGCAAAACTATGATTCATGCATTTGTTATATGCAACTATAATAGTTCAAATCTTGGTCATGTGCCAAAATATCTTCTATATTTTCTTCTTTAAATGGATAGTGAGTCTACTTGGATAGTGATTCCATCATTAGTGAGAAATTATGTAATATCTTATAATTAGTCATAATATATTGTGAGTTAAGGGTCAGTGCGGGATCATGGGGGTCCAAAAAGTGGCAATATGACAAAAAAATGGCTAACGAATATTTTTAATCCAAATTTGATGAAATGAAAAGGGTTTATTGAGAAAATTGCCATATTTTTATGAATATAAGATACAACTTATTTAAAATAAATCGGATAATTATTATTGATATTCTACATGCATTCTAACTAAAGTTTTGATTTATAGGTTGATAGAAAAAAACCTATAGTTCTTAAAGGATTTAACATTTTTTGAATCTAAAAGATGCAACACATTCTATGCTTCCCATACTATAGGATAAGAAAAAATGAATTTCTTAAATTTTTTACCAAGTTATGGTGGTCAGACAAACAAGTTTTTAATTTTATTTTTTTAAATAATAAAAAATATATAACTAATTATTTACTTGCTAAAAAAATATCCCAAAACAATGTGGCACATTTGGGCATGTGTCCTCTACTTACATTGAAAGTGTCAAAAAAAGACGATTTTTTCTTGTACTTAGGTTGGTCAGACATTCACTTGCTTTTTATTTTTTCTTGAAAATTTAGTACTAGTGTATTCAATTTTCAAATTTTCACCAAATAGATTTATTTTTTTCCAAAAAAGGACTAACTATATCTTAGAAACTACATTCAATTTTCTACAAATTTTGTTCTTACATATTTTTTGAATTATGTTAATAACTTATTTAATTTTTTATGTCAATTTGTGTAGCATAGTTTTTCTGAATTTATTGCCAGTTAAGGGCCTAGTTTGGACCCCCATGATCTTGCACTGACCCTTAATCCTCAATGTGGTATTCCCATTTTGGGTTTTCCAGGTAAAAATATGGTGTTCATGTGTTATGTGCTTTGATGGTTGCTTTCATACTGTCCTACTAAAAACTGAATATCCTACATGGAATGAATGTTTAAATTTTTAAGTGGTTTAAAATAATATTGATTCACTCCCCCTCTCAATATTTTGGGTGTTCAACAATTGGTATCAAAGCTTAGTTCCTTAGGAAGATCTTAACCACTTGGGGAAGATCTTGGAGGTTGAACACATGGCTATTAGAATATTTCCTACTTCTCCAGAAGAGATACCTGTTGTTGGGTTTACAGAAGAAGAGTGCATGGTTGACATGAATGGAGAACTCAGAGTATCCCTTGAACATTTGGAAAGGACTGGAAGTGAGAACAAATATTTGAAAGAAAATGTCAAAGAAGCAAATGAACATATGAAAAAGTTGAGAGAGAAAATAAAGATGTTTAGAGAAAGACATAAGGAAGTCTATCAGAAGTTGAAGCAAGCTAATGAGACAATTGATAGTATGAAGGTGCAATATGAAGAAGGAAAAATAATTGAAGAGGTTTTTGAATTCCAAAATGAAAATAAAATTTGAAGAATGTTTAAAACTTGAAGAAGTTGTAACCTTGAGATTAGATTTGGAGAATACAAGGAGTCATGAAGACAAATTCAAGATGACTGAAGAGAAGAAGATCAATGTCAAGTAGATCCAGAATCAAGAAGACCAATGGCAGGTAGATCCAAAATCAAAAGAATCAAGCAGATCCTATAGTATTGGAAGCATAGAATGTGTTGCTTCCAAATCAGGCTGAAAAGAAGACTGAAGAGAAGAATATCAATGGAAAGTAGATCTAGAATCAAAAGATTCAAATCAGAAGACCACCTATCAGACAACCAAATGCACAAATATGCCCATCTTTTAATGGTTTATGTTATTCTTGCAATAAATTTGGACATAAGGATGTGGAATGTAAAAGTAGAATGACTCAAAATGTTCAATATTTTCTTGGTTAGTTATTTACATGTAAGAGGTTTGGCCATAAGGTAAAAATTGTATGAGTTTTTAATATTCTAATGACTATTATTATGCATGCAATGGATTTGGGCATAAAGCTAATCAATTCAAATCTAAAATGAATGGAGGTAAACCTATTCAAAAGAATGTCATATGTTACAATTGCACTAGACTTGGACATATCTCTAAGTTTTACAAAAGCCAAAATGTGAAGAAAAAAAATCTAGTAAAGAAGAATGATCTAGTGAAAAAGGTTGATCTAGTAGAGATGAAGAAAGAGATGGAAAAAAATTTGAAAAATAAGGAAGAGATAGAGGTTAAGGATAATTCTGTACCAACATCTGGTGTAGATGTTTCCTCTAGAATATACTTGAAGAGAGCTTCAGCTTAAGGAGAGCATTAAAAGCAGATTATTTATCCCCTACCAAAGAAATTGTGTTGATGCTTCAACATGTGGATATGAGGTGTCGATTTAATATTATTGACCTAGTGGCGAAATAACCAACATCAGGTCCAACTAGGATGGAAAGAGTTATAGAGCCATATGGCTTAAGAGAGAGACCATCGTGTGTATGTATGGTAGACTTAGTTTCTTCATATTCCTCCCTTTGTAATGAATTTAACCATAAATTCTCATATGTAATAACATTTTATTGGCTCATGGGGTGGACGAGGACTCCTATCACAATGTTCCCATTGAGGTGAGCATGGATGTATATAGGAGAGGGTTTATTATTCAATGGTAAGTCCTATGAGGTGAAAGTCACATCTGGAAAACTAGTTGTAGGCTAAGGAGGAGGAGTAATCGAAACCATGTTAACATATGCTGAGGGTTGAGGAGAAGTATCAAAGGGGTCAGTAATCAAGTTTGCAGAATGGGACAGGAATGGGACTATGTAAATATGCAAACCACTATTGGCCTTCACTATCGATTTATTCACGTTTTTTCTTCCCATAAAAAAAAATGGTACCGTCATCGATGCGATCCTATATCTCATGATGTAGGTACATACTATTGGAAACATGTGCCTCAATATTGCTAACCTAAACCTCCTATAAGAGAAAATCAGTGAGACACCTGAGTTATCCTATCGACGAGTTGTTTAGTCCTGAAGGCTTGAAGTTCTCAAATCGGTGTGACATGTGATCGGTCTTGCAGAAGAGAACTATCAGAGTGACTTGAACTATTGACATGAGTTCCCTATTTCATATCAACAATAGTTATCTAGCCGATGAGGTTCATTGGTGAGACTCTTTCTAATCTGAGGAATGTATATGAAGTAGCCTAGATGAGTTTCGGTATGACTCTGATCGATGTTTAGATTGGGGTTACATTGGTCATCGGGATGACTTGTGAATGTCACTCTAGTGCTTGTGGTCTAGCCAAAGAGTTCTATCAGGAAGACTCCTGCTAAAGTGAACTACGTCGGGATGAAATTGGTCTTTGGGTAGACCTAAGAATATTTAACCGAATGTGTTAGTCTAGCTGATAGGTCTGATTGGTGTACACATTGCCGATGAACAAATGGTGAGGCTGACATGGGACTTCAGAATGCATCTTATCGATAGTGGATCTCTGGCCAATGTGATATGTTCGGTGTGTGTCTAGCCAATGGTGCTTGGTCGATTTGACATGGTCCGTCATGATGAGTTCTCAGGATTGGTCTAATGGTGTCGGTCATGCTGATGTATTTCATTGGTATGAGTCTTGTCAATGAACAGGTGGTCGAGCTAACTATTGTCTTCGGTTAGACCTATGAAGTTTGGATTGACAATAAAAGCTCGGTCGATATGGTTGATGTATGTTTGGTTGATGGTTCTTCAGTGGTATGAAGTGTGACTTCAAGCTAGCTTTGAGATCCTCATCCAATGTTTAAAGTCTGACCAATGGATTGGGATCAGTGTGAGTCTTGTCGATGATATTTTTTGAACTGTAGTGAGTTGTAGGTCATCGGGATGACTTGGGATCTCGGTGGAACATTCTAATTCTTGTTCGATAGTGTTGTTCTTGTCGATGGTCTATTCCAATTGGTCTTCGGTGTGACTCTTGATGAAGTTTGTGGTCATGATGGTTCTCTTGGGACATCAAGGAAACTTGATCTATCGGTTGTAGTTTCTAGTCTATTGTCGATTGTGTCTTTCATGCCAATGGACATGATAATGAATGAAGGTTGACCATTGTGGACTGCTGAGTTGTACAATGGAGTAGTGACTTGCTCGCTTCACATCGTTTTTGTAAAGAAAATGGAGTAGTTGCCTCTTTGATATGGAAACTATTGTTTGACGGTTGGACAATAGGGAAAGTGAACAAACCATGTGTACAGGAAATGAACAGATCAATGGCTTGGGGAAAGAAAAGGGGTTCAACATGGAATTTTCTAACAGAGTGTTTGAATTGTATGTTTTACATAGAATTGTAACATGGATAATGTTGGTGTGAGACAAAACAAAGAAGAATGTGAACCTTAGAGGTCATGAGGTTGTGTTGGCCAAAAGTTTGGCTAAGTGAGTGGATTGGTGAGATGAAATGAGTTTGCATTGTGTGTTGTGTGAGGGTATTGTAACAATGCAAGGATTTAGAGGAATGGTGTTTCTTGTGTTCTCCATATGAAACAAGATGTAATTCTTGTAAAGGTTATGATCTTGAGATTGTATTGTAACTCTATTTTTTGTTGAATAATACAATGGCATGATCTTTTGGAGTGTGGTGGTTTTTACCCGAAAGAGTTTTCCCCACATAAATCTATGTGTTCATTTATGTTTGTCTTTCATGTTGGTTGATTCTATAATTTGAATCTGTGCACAGTGTTGAATCTAGTAATGTTTGCATGTACTTTTCTTAGAAGGGCCAATGTAGGAAATCAACTGTGCCAGTTTCCTCTTTATGGAATAATAGTCGTGTCTTTGAGGAAATTCGAAGAAATCAAAATCACCGAAAGGCACTGCTTTTCTTAGACATTTATTTCTGAGATGACCCGATTTTCTAACAAGTGGTATCAGAGCCTTCTTTTGGTTGTTGGTTCTGGGTATTTCTCCTATGAAGATTTCTTAGTTTGTCAAGCTTGAATAAATTTGGAGGAATCGGTTGATGATTGATCCTTTGGTGAGTAAAATTTCTTACTCTTTTGAGACAACACGCAGCGTGAAAGACATTGAAGATGGAGAAATTGGAGTTGATCATATTGTAATGATGTGGTCTGAGGCTCCTGGTCTGCAGTGAATGATCTTGATACAAGGGGTGTGAGTTTATGCTTATGGTTATTTTGTAGCAGAGCATGGTTCATATTGGGTGTCAGTGTGATAGGCTCCTTGATGGTATGGATATTCTTGGGTTGTTATTCAGCCATTGAGTATTGTACTTATGTTGGGTGCTTTGACCTGGCATTGAAGGCATTGTTCTTTGTTACCCTGATTACATAAAAGCTGTGAAGTTGATCTCTGGGTGGTCTGAAAACTTTTGAATAACTTGGCTCTCTCAAGTGCATGTGCATGCTTGTGGTTTTGGAATTGGTCTGAAATGGGCCTGGAGTTCATGTACTACTTGTTCCTTTTATGGATACCTTGCGTTTGCATGGTTCAGATTCATGTTCTTTGGTTCTGAAGGTTATTTATAGATTTTCCTAAAAATTCTATGGTGATGCATATTCATGTTAGTTCATTGTTTTGGTTAACTATGATGGTTGTGTGCAAAATCTTGAGTTGTCTAGATGTGCAGTGGATATGGATGTGCATGGGTGTTTTATAAGCACGGTGATTTCACAGGTTTTGCATGGTCAAGAAAAAACTTGTGGTTTTGTGGAGCTTCTGGTAAAAACTATTTTCTAGACCTTGGTTGTTTGGGGTGTTACTGGATGAGATAGTTATAGTTCTACATGTAACTGTTGCTTGCTAGTTTCCTAGAAAATGGTTCTCTAGTTGTGGACATGATTGGAAAGTCGTATTTGGTAGTGATTTGGTGTTTGAGTCATATCATCTACATTGTTGTTCTCTTTGAGATCTTAGTTTTGCAATTTCCATTTTGATGATGGGTTTGCACGTTTGTTGTGATTCATCTTTGAGTTATGCAGTTGGTGGATTAGTTACCCATTGGTTGTAGTGAGATAACTCAAAAGTGGATTGTCTATATTCATGAGGTTGATTCAGTGTTGGTGTAGATCTGTTAGTTGGCCTTGTCTATGATCACTTGTGCATTGGCGTGGTTGCTTCTAGATGAGAGGAAGGATGACGTTGAATACCTAAATAGTCGATTATGGTGACCTGTAGCGTGTGTATCATGATGTCATGGAGATCTTGATACACATTATAGTGTAAGCTTTTGACAGTGATGGTGTGGTCTACGTGGTTTGGAGATCTTGGTGTTGCTTGGCATTATTGTCAGATGGACATGTTGTCGATTGTACCTAGAGGTTTTTCAGATCAATGGATGTTTGATCATGATGCTTGGAAAGCTCGGATGTCACGGTTCAGTGGGAGATCTAGTAGTGACTATGGGTTCATAACTTGGTGGTGAATGATCTTCTTTAGTGTTGCAAATGTTACTAGGAGGGAATCTTAGATCATGTTGTTGCAGAAGGGTTCTTTTGTATTTGCATGGACATTATTTGAGGATGTGCAACATCTTGGAACAATGGAGGACATTTGGAGTCTTTGGCTGAGGTGTTATTTGTTCTCAATAGGCGATGTTTTTTTGGAGTTTGTTTGCTTGATGCCATTTTATAATATTTCTTGTGCATTAGACTTTTGGCATGAGGAATTTCTCTTGATACCATGGTGAAGTCACTTGGAGTGTGGTATCTCCTAAGGGGGATGATTAGATCATGGTGTCATGATAAGTTCTTGTTTCAGATGTTTAGAGCTTTGATAGTGGTCTGGATTTTCACTATTTTTTGGGTACATTGGTCATATGCTTGAGAACTTCATGTTAAGTGTAGTAATGCAGATTCGAGTTTAGCATGAGATGATTAGTTGTTGGTGTTCATGGATACATGGAGAATAAGGTGAGGTTGTAATTATCTTGAGATGAGAAAGGTGTTGATTTCAGTAGAAATTCCAAGTAGCCTACATCTTGGTTGAACATGAGTTCAACAATGACCAATGACAATATCTCTCTTAGATGAGTCATGGTGGCTTGTATATCTTTGAGGATAATTTTATTTTTCCACTTTTGGTCTTCTCAGTAGTGAAGTCTATTTGAGAGGCATTTTCCCATTGTATCTTTCAGATGTGTTTGATGTTTTCTTTCATGTTATGGATCTTGAATTGTTGTTTAATGGTTCTAGAGGATTCATGGTGTAAGATGGACAACATGGATCATCTCCTTGAGCTTTTGTGTTATATCATATATTTGATGAGAACTGGTAGGAGATGTTTTATGGGTTTATTTCTTGAAATGGGAAATGAAGTGTGATCTTCTCTGAGAGGCTTACATCCATGATTGGTTACATGTTACCTAAGTTAATTTTGATCTTGGTGATTGAATGATTGGGTGTTGTTATGGATTTTCCTTTGGGATGTGAAGGAGATCATACTTGACACAACTAGCTTTTAGAGATGTATGTAGGAGGATGTTCTATAGTTGGTTGTAGGCTATGCATATCATTGTGGATTTTTCCTTTGTGCTACATGGTTACACTTTATATGTGCTATTATTGGTAGACTTGTTATTCCTTTGATCTTTTAGATTTGGCATTACCCATGTCGTGGGAGTACCTGGATGTGTTTGGTCTTCTTTGACTGGTTTGTACATGGTGCTTGTATATGTGGTTGATGGGTTGGTTGTGCTACTAGCATGAGTTTACTAATGTGGATACCTTTAAGGTATGTGAGATTGGATGGAATAGCATGAGATATGGGTGTTATTTTCAGTCATGTGGGTTGATCAATTGGATGGAAGTGGTCATGTTTCTAGTTATTGTTCTAGTTGTTGTTCTATCTTGTTTCTGGAGAATGTTTTCAAAGTTTTGTTCTAGTTTGGGCCTTGTAAGTTGATATTGTTTTTGATTTTGTATGGTTTTTTGTTGATTCTCTAGAGTGGTCAGTAAGATCTTCATCAAGTGGGAGATTGTTGGAAACATGTGCCTCAATCTTGCTAACCTAAACCTCCTATAAGAGAAAATCGATAAGACACTTGAGATATCATGCCGACAAGCTATTTAGTCCTAAAGGCTTGAAGTGTTTAGATTAGTTTGAAATGTGATCGGTCTTACTAAAGGGACCTATCGAAGTGACTTGAACTATCGGTTTGATTTTTGTGTTTCATATTGACAATAGTTGTATTTCTGATGAGGTTCGTCGGTGAGACTCTTGTCTATCTGAGGAATGTATACGAAGTATCCTAGATGAGTTTCGGTATGACTCTAGTGGATGTGCGGATTAGGGTGACATTGGTCATCGGGATGACTTGTGAATGCCACTCTAGTGCTTGTGGTCTAGCAGAAGAGTTTTGTGGTGAAGAATCCTACCGAAGTGAACTGTGTCAAGATGACATTGGTCTTCAAGTAGAATTGAGAATGTTGAACTGATTGTGTTAGTCTGGGCGATAGTTTTGATCGGTGTACATCTTTCCAATGAACAGATGGTCGGGCTGACATGGGACTTCGAAATGCATCTTACCGACAGTGAATCTATAGCTGATGTGATTTTTTGGTGTGTGTCTAGCCGATGGTTCTTGGTCAGTGTGACATGGAATATCGAGATGAGTTCTTAGGATTGGTCTGATGGTGCAGTATGAGTCTTTCCGATGAATAGGTGGTCGGGCTAACTTTGGTTTTTGATTAGACTTGGGAAGTTTGGACCAACAGTAAAAGATTGACCGATGGGATATGGTCAATGTAAGTCTGGTCGATGGTTCTTCATCAGTATGAAGTATGGCTTCGGCCTATCTTTGAGATCCTCATCCAATGGTTAAAGTCTGACCGATGGATTGGGATCGGTGTGTCTTTTCGATGAAATTTTCTGAACTGTAGTGAGCTAAAGGTCATTGGGATGACTTGGCATCTCAGTGGAGCTTTCTGATTCTTTTCTGATAGTGTTGTTCTTTATGATGGTATGTTCCAATTGGTCTTCCATGCGACTCTTGGCAAAGCTCATGGTCATGATGGTTCTCTTGGGACATCAGGGAAACTTGATCTATCAATTGGACTTTCTAGTCTATCGTCGATAGTTTCTGTCATGCCGATCGACGTGATAATGAACAAAGGTTGACCATTGCGGACTGCTGATTTGTATATAGCATTGTAATAGGGAGAATGCTGTTGTGAGATAGAATGAAGAAGAATGTGAACCTGAGAGGCCATGAGGTTGTGCTAATCAAAAGGCCAGCTGAGTGAGTGGACTGGTGAGATGAAATGAATTTGCATTGTGCGTTGTGTGAGGGTACTATAATAGTGCGAGGATTCTAATCAATGGTGTTGTCTATGTTCTCCAAATGAAACAAGATGTAACTCATGTAAAGGTTTTGATCCTCAGATTGTATTGTAACTTTTTGTTGTTGTTGAATAATACAATGGCTCAATCTTTTGGAGTGTGGGGGTTTTTACGAGAAAGGGTTTTCCCCACGTAAATCTGTGTGCTCATTTATGTTTATCTTTCATGTTGGTTGATTCTGTAATTTGAATATGTGCATAGTGTTGAATTTGGTAATGGTTGCATGTTCTTTTCTTAGAAGGTGCAATGTGGGAAATCAATTGTGCCAGTTTCTTCTTTATGGAATAGTAGTTGTGTCTTTGAGGAATTTGAAGAAATTAAAAACATTGAAGGCACTGCTGTTGAACTTAGATATTTCTTTCTAAGATGACCTAATTTTCTAACACATACAATGCTTGGTACCATGCCTGTTAACATGATGGTACTGAAAAAAATAATTTTCATCATACCAATTAGGGTAAGGTTCCTTTAGAGGTCAAGGATTTTCCAAAGTTATGATCTTATCTTTTAACAACTTATGCTAAATAGAAGAATAAGATTTGGCTAATTTTGTAAACTTCCTGTTATGCTTGGGGTTGTTATCATTAGTCATGGTGACTAAATTCAAAACAACCTTACATTTTCTTGAGATAGACACAATAGACTTTCCTTGATAACGGAAGCATTAGGAGGAACACCAGAATAGAACTACCATTTATCGATATTCTCACAATGTGACACAGAGATGTGTGAAATAAGGGTATTTCATTAGGGAAAACTTCTCCTACCAGGCTCGCTATAGGTTGCCTATGAACACCTTTTCCACATCAAAGTCACTCAATGGGTACAAGATTTGTGAAAAGAGAATTTGGTATCACACTATGAAGTTAGTTATTTTCTTATTATCTTCCTAGTTACATCAAACGAGATCCCAAAAGATTATCTTCAGACTAATGTTAGCCTGGAATTTTCAAAGAAACTAATTGACTAGTTGATCAAATGAAAATGTAGAATTATCAGGTAAGGAATAGTACCACTCGAGTGTTGTATCCTTGAGAGATCAAGGGAAGATTTTTTCCCTTAAAACATCATGATGAAATAAATCTGTACACATGACATTGAAAGCTAATACATGTGTTGTGGATCCCCTTTACCACCATACTTTTCAAACTTAGGAATCTCCATTCCCTATGAGAAGGGAGTACTCATGATCACCACCAACAATGGACTATGTTTGAAAAAGGGTTGGAAAATAAGTTGGGCGGAGGCTTGAGAAAGGCTCACTAATTGCTTTTCCATCCAACCCATGTTCTAAAGAAGAGCATTTAGGACAGGGTTATAGGATGACAAAGGCCCAGTGGAACCTCCAAAACCACCTCCAGAGCCACCACCATGAACACCACCAAAGCCACCACCACCAGTAGGACCTCCACTACCGAAACCACCACCATGGCCTCCACTAGATCCACCTCTTCATATTCCTCCTCTTCTACCAAAACAACCACAACTCATTCCACTAGAGCCCCCACCTCTAGGGGTAGTAGGAGGGGTGAAACTAAAACCAAGTGGTATTCTACTCACCTTGATAGTAGGGATTTTTGAGAAGCAGAGGAAATGATAATCGAAGGGCCCATTTTAGCCATGCATGCAGATGTGGTAGGCATCGACCCCATCTCCTTGGGTAGTACTCGATCTAGTCTTATACGAGGGGATATAGGCTTCTATTAGATTGATAAAGCCATGTAAGAGCTTAATGCCTTTCTAATCCTTTCCTAATAGATATTTCACATAATTAGTAAGTCTAGTGGCTCTCACCATGTTTGGTGCTTTCTCCAAGTGATTCACAAGGTCTAACAATCTATTATCTAATGCCAAAAGGATTTCTATAGGGATATGCACAACATTATCCTCATTTATAGACAAAGCCATAGGGGATGATAGAGGGGTAGGAGCATAAGTGGTATCATCTATGAAACCCATCTCATTGGTAAATCCTATAGGAAAACTAGCAGTAAAGTCAACAGCCAGACCAGTAGAAAAACTAGAGGTAAAACTGGAAGTGACCTTTTCCTTTTCCATCTATAAATGTCGCACACTCCTAACAGCATACCTAGAAGTCATGGACTGGATTGTGATGCTCATAAACTCACACAACACTCAGGTTTATAATAGTCACCATGCATGAAAGAAAAATTATCAACACAAATAAATGGATAGATGTTGTTCACATTAGGTTCACCAAAATGCAAGTTAGGGGCACCAACCACACCAAGGCTCTAGGTCACAGAGAGTTGAAAGTGAATGGATGCCCTATCTTACCTCAAGCTAATGGGTGTTTAGGTCAGGGATAGAGAATGAAGAGCACTCTCAAGTACTTTTGTCACTCTACAAATCTGAAAAACTCAAACGGGACTAGATGAGCCAGTTTTTGGAATCTGAGTGGCACCTCAGACAACTCTCTACCCTAGGATGATAGCACGGGTCAAGGATGACAATGCGGGGAATTGGCATATCTCTGGTGCACTGGCATCTGTACGACTAGAAATCATTAAATACAGTGTAGGAAATAAGAAAACCTACTAACTATCTAGCTAACTAAACTTAACAAAATGAAGAGAATGATGAAATACAAGAAATAACTATATAAATGATAAAGAAGGTAGATGGATGCAAGGGTGATGAAGACCAACTTAGTAAGGATCCAATTTTCTAGTGAGATCCATGCACATGTGCACCTACACACAACCAAGAAGGGAAATATGTTGGGGTTGTATAGGGGTTTTCCTTGGTCAAATGCCCACTTTGGTGTTTCCACCTCCACGGATAGCCGAGAAAGCCATGAAGTAGAAAATGCAATAAAGGAAAGAAAAATATCGAACACTACACAAGATACAATGATACTCTATCAAACCACAACAAGAAAGGAGAGTGAAGTAATACCACATCCACCCAAAGGCACTTAAGGCCAATGAATGGAAAATACAAGGCAACAAGCTTAGAAAAGTCTAGATTGCCGAAATGGTGATGAAGGGAGGTCTCACAGGACTCCAAGCTCACAAATTTTATGTTAACACCACACGTACAAAATGGAGTTGATGGAGCAACAAGATATTGTAATGCTTAAGAGAATTGTGTGAAACTTTTGAAGAGATCAAGTGAATGGAAATAAATGTGAAGAATATGAGATGGATTACCCCAAAGATGCTAAAGAGATCCTAAAGAGATTGATTAATAGTGAAAATTATACATTTGAAGGAATATTAGGAGATAAAGGGCCATTTTTGGGTTGGCTGGTTGAGAAAGAGGCATTATGCTTCATTCCTAATGGAGAACGTAATTTCGGTGGAGTCATGTTTCGACTCTAGTTCCGTCTTCAACTCCAACTCCGACTCCAGCAGTGTGTATTTTTGGTGGAGTCCTATTTCGACTCCTATTCCGACTCCGACTCCGGCAGTGTTATTTATGACTTGAAGTCTTGGTCACACCCGATGTCTGTTTGACCGTTTTGGTTGCTCTATCAGCTACGATTGCTGATGGGTCTTGGATGTGTGGCACCTGGTTGGTTTGTGATTGGACGGATGCCATGATAGTTATTGTGGCAGTTGCATTTTTCAATGAAGGGTGGCAAGCTCAACCAGTTTGGTGTTGGCATTGAATGCATGGACGGCTCGTTGTAGGGAGATCTATCAGATCCGACCAATTGCATGATTCGCAGATGGTCTTCTTTGCTCTTGTTGAGTTGGTTACATATGGATGAGAGATGTGTGATTTCTCATGATGGTGAAGGAGAAGAGCTAGACACAGATTTGTGAATCAAGGGTTGAGTCGTGTATTGCAGAGCAAGTATGAGATGCGCGACCATGAGGCTGCAAGCATAATGCATGATGCATGATGCGAGATTGCAGTAGTTGGAATTGCAGGTTGGAGAGCTGAAGGTGTGAAGAGATTTGTAGAGAGATGGAGAGGGTGTTCGAGCAGTTTGCCTAGGCAATGTATCTGTGAACACTCTATCTCTCAGATCTAGGCATGGGAATCATTGGAGGCCGAATGATTGGGTTGGCCATGAGGCTAGCTATGATATTCATTTGAGGAGCTGAAAGGAATCTTGCGGGTACCTGTTACTTCTCCAGTAGAACAAGATGAAACTCTTGTATTGGCTCTGAGCCTGATATTGTATTGTAACTGATATTTGTTGTTGAATAATGCAATGGCTCAAAATTTTGGAGTGTGGGGTTTTTACCTGAAAGGGTTTTCCCCATGTATATCTTTGTGTCTTCTTTTTGTCTTTTATGGTATCTGTTTATGTTGAATTTGTTTCTTGTTGCATTCACTTCTCTCAGAGGATCAATGGGGGATCAACTGTGCTTGTTTCCACTTTATAGCATAGGTTGTTGTGTCTTTGTTGTGATTTTGAATTGAAATCACTAAGTCACTACTATCTTAGATGCCTATCTTGATGACAGACCGAATCTATATCCCCGACAAGTGGTATCAGAGCTAGTAGATTGTTGCTCGTGATACCAACAAGTGGTATCAGAGCAAGTTTGGAGGAGGTTGAGGCTTGTTGATACCAACATGTGGTATCAGTGCCTTCTCCTGGTTGCTGAAGTTCTGAGTTTTCTCCTGTGGTGATTTCTTAGCTTGGCAAGCTTGAGGAAGTCTGGAGAAATCGGTTGGTGATTGGTCCTTCGGTGAGTGGAAGTGTGTGTTTCATTGATTCAACATATAGTTTGAAAGACGTTGGGAAAGTATGGAGTGGGTCATGTTGTGGCAACATGATCTGAAGCTCTTGACTGGTAACATTGTTCCTGATGAAAAGGGTATGAGATGTGTTCATGGTTGTGTTGCAGCAAAGTGTGGTGTTCATACTAGGCATCTATGTGAGAGGCTCCTTGGTGGTATGGACTAGCTTGTGTCATTGTTCAGCTATGGATTGTTGTGCTTGTGCTGGGTGTTTCTGACTTAGCACTAAAGGCATTTTCGCTGGTGCTCTAATTGCATGGAGGCTATGAGGTGACCTTGGTGGTCTGCAACTTCTGGATAGCCTAGCTCTTCCTTGTGCTTGTGCATGAATGTGGCATTGGAACTTGTCTGAAACAGACATGTTGTTCTTGTGTGCCTCTTTCTTGCACTTGCATGGTTCAGATTCATGTCTTTGGTTGTGAGGGTTTTGTGTAGATTTTCCTAAAAAGTCTACGGTGCATTCTCTTGTTCTTTCATTGTTCTGGTTTACTGTGATGGTTGTGTGTAGACTCCTGAGTTGTCCAGATGAGCAGTGACTATGGAGGTGCATGGGTGTTTTGGAAACACTATGGTTTTTTGCAGGTTTTGCACGATCAAGGAAAACTTGTGTTTTGTGGAACTACTATTTGTTATTTTTCTAGATCCTGGTTTCTGGGGTGTGATTGGATGAGATAGTTGTAGTCCGTCTGGTTTTGAGGAGTGTTGTCTTTTGTACATGGGAGTGTTGGTATGTTTCTCCTTCAGCATTCTTGTGGTATGCTTTGATGGTTTTCTAGACTTTGGTGCTTGGGTTGTGGACGTGACTAGCAAATCAGATATGTTGCTGATCTGGTGTTTGAGTCATGATTGTCTACTTTGGCAGTTCTCTTTGATTATCTTAGTTTTGTAGTTTCCAATGCAATGATAGTTTTGCAGTTTTACTTTTGGTTGCATCCACAAGTTGTGCAATATTGTAGGCTATCCTTACCTACATACTTGTTGTGAGACAACTCGAAAGTGGACTGTCTATATCCACGAGGGTGTAACTGTGTTGTGCAGATCTATTAGCTGACCTTGTCTATGGTCACTTGTGCATTGGTGTGACTGTTTTGAGATGAGAGGAGGAATGGCATTTGAGTACCTGAATAGTTAGTGACGGGGACCTAAAGCATGTGGATCACGATGTCATGGAGAGCTGGGTACATTGGCATAGTGTAAGCTTTTGACAGTGATGGTGTGGTCAGTCATGGTGCTTGGAAAGCTCAGTGTCACGTTTTAGTGGGAGCTTTAGCAATGACTGGTGTCTTCTTTGGTGTTGCAGAATTTGCATCTGCATGTTCACTATTTGAAGATGTGTAGCACTTTGGAGCCATTAAGGACCTTGGTAGTCTTTGGCTGAGTTGCTAGTGGTGCTTGATAGGTGATGTTGGTTTAGATTTGTTTGTTTTATGTCATGGTATACTCTTGCTTGTGCATTAGAGTTTTGGCATGTTGATTTTCTCTTGAAGACAATGGACAGTTCACTTGAAGCATGGTATCTCCCTTGGAGATGTGTAGATCATGGTGTCATGATAAGTTCATGTTCTAGGTTATGGAACTTTGAGAGTGGTCTGGGGGTTCTCTTTACTTTGAGTACATTGGTCATATGCTGGAGGACTTCATGGTTATTACAGTGTTGTAGTTTGGAGTTAGCATGAGATGACATGTGTTGATACTCATGGATGCATGGAGAATAAAGATGAGGCTTGAATTCTTAAGTGAATTTTGTTGTTACAACTGAAAGTCCGAGAAGCCTACACTTTGGTTGAATGTAAATTCAACAGAGATCTTGAAGGAGAATGCTCTTAGGTTAGCCATGATGGCTTGTATATCTTGGATGAGCATGTTTCTCTTTTCTTCTTGATCTACTCGGCAGTGATGTCATTGTGAAAGGTATTTACCCATTATACGTTTCAAATGTTTTATGTTTTATCTTTCATGTTATGAATCTTGAGTTGGTTTAGATTCTGGAGGATTCATAATGAAAGGTTGGAAAACATAGTTTATCTCCTTGCGCTTTTAAGGACTGAAAGGATATGGTTATATGGGTAGTTCTAGTCTTCTTTGAGGAGCTTACATCCATGTTATGTTGGATGTTTTCAAGGTGTTTCCCTTTGGGATGTAAAGAAGATCATTCTTGACATAGCTGGCATTTAGAAGTGTTTGTAGAAGGGCATTTTTCTTGTTGATTTGCATTTTCTCTCTTATCTGGTCTTGTTCATCCTGATTGTTCTTGTGACTTTAGCTATGAGTTGCCTTTGTGGTGCTGGGTTGGTCACTGTTTGTGGTCATGTGTTGTCACCTGGGTGATGACACGAAGGTGCCTGTGCTTCTTTCTTCATTCAGCTTTGGAGGTGTTTGGAAGAACTGTGGAAGATAGTTGAGAGAAATTTTTCTTGCAGCAGGTGGTTGCAGATATTACAAATCAGTATGGATGTTCCTTGGAACTACATGGTTACATTTCTTTATGCTAGGTTTGTTGGACTTGGTATGCCTAGATCATTTGTGATGGTGCTCTATTTGCACTCATCTGTACAGTGTCCTTGTAGTGAAAGTGCTTGGATGTGTTTTGTCTATGACTGGTTAACACAGGGTGCTTGTTTGCTACTGAGATGGGTGGGTTTTCTTTTGATGGCATGGGTTCACTTTTAGGTCATACCTTTAAGGTATGGGTGGTTGGATGTTTCAGCATGAGCTATGGGTGCTGGTTTTCAGTAACGTGGGTTTGATCAGTTGGATGAGGGCAGTCAGTTCATGGTTGCCTTTCTAGCTGGTCATTTTTTCTTGTTCTGGAGGTGGTTGGAGTGGTGCTTTGCTATTTTTTGCCTTTGCCATCACGAGGATCATTTTCTTTCATTCCTGAGACTGTTGTTGTTTCACCTTGGTGTGTTCCTATGTTTGGAGCTGTCGCTTAAGGTGGTGGACATCTTTCTGATGTTGTTGTAGTGGTCTTGTTTGGTGTGTGAGAGCATGTGTTGGTCCTTGTTTGGGCTTGTTTAGAGGATGCCTGAAAGTCTTCAGTAAGTGGGAGATTGTTGGGAATTCTGCCTCAACTTTCTGGTGACCCCCTTTGAAGACTTAGGCAAATTCTCTTGTTTCCTTGGCAAAGTCTTTTATTCTGGCAGAGGCAAAATTGGGATGGAACTTGGCTTTGTTCCATTTTCCTTGTTCCGAGTTTGTTCCCATTCCGTCTCTAGCTTCGCTCCCCACTTTCTTGGTTCTTCGAGTTTTGTTCTAGTGGAGGTGGAACCAGATTAGAACCTGGCATTGTTACTTTTTCCATGTTTCGGGTTTGGCTTTGGATCCGGCTCCGGCAGTTTGTTTCTCTCCGTTTGGTTCTGGCGGAGGCGGAACTAGTTTTAGAAGTTGGCAATGTTTGTTTGCCATGTTCCTATTTCAGTTCCCATTTTGACTCTGGGTCTGACTCCTGCTTTTGTGATCTAGTTCTTCTAGATGTTTGGATTCTCCTCGGGGTGTTTTCCTCCACCTTGTCCTGGTTCTAGATTGTTGTTTTTTGCAGTTGGCGGAGGCAGAACCGAAACCGGTTTGGTTCTTGATCTTGGACTTTTGGTAAAGTTTTTTTTCTGTTCCTGTTCCATCCCTGGCTCTGACTCCGGTGTTCCCATCTTGGTTTGATCCTGGGTTGAATTTACCCAGTCAGAACTGTTTCCGATGAGTTCCACTTTGCCACGGGCAAACGAGGAACTGAATTGGTTCTTGAACCTGTAATTTCAGTGGAGTCATGTTTCGACTCCAGTTCCGTCTCCGACTCCGACTCTGACTCTGGTAATGTTATTTATGACTTGAAGTCTTGGTCGCGCTCGATGTCTGTTTGACCGTTTTGGTTGCTCTGTCAGCTACAATTGTTGATGGGTCTTGGACGCGTGGCACCCGGTTGGTTTGTGATTGGACGGATGCCATGATAGTTATTGTGGTAGTTGTATTTGTCAATGAAGGGTGGTGAGCTCAACCATTTTGGTGTTGGCATTGAATGCATGGACAACTCATTGCAGGGAGATCTGTCAGATCCAACCAGTTGTGTGATTTGCAGATGGTCTTCTTTGCTCTTGTTGAGTGGGTTACATATGGATGAGAGATGTGTGATTTCTCATGATGGTGAAGGAGAAGAGCTAGACACGGGTTTGCGAGTCAAGGGTTGAGTCGTGTATTGCAGAGCAAGTGCAAGATGCACAACCATGAGGCTGCAAGCATAATGCATGATGCATGATGTGAGATTGTAGCAGTTGGACTTACAGGTTGGAGAGCCGAAGGTGTGAAGAGATTTGTAGAGAGATGGAGAGGGTGTTCGAGCAATTTGCTTAGGCAATGTAACTATGAACACTCTATCTCTCGGATCTGGGCATGGGAATCATTGGAGGCTGAATGACTAGGCTGGCCATGAGGCTGGCTATGACAGTCATCTGAGGAGTTGAAAGGAATCTTGCAGGTACCAGTTACTTCTCCAGTAGAACAAGATGAAACTCCTGTATTGGCTTTGAGCTTGATATTGTATTGTAACTAGTTTTTGTTGCTAAATAATACAATGGCTCAAAATTTTGGAGTGTGGGGTTTTTGCTTGAAAGGGTTTTCCCCACGTATATCTTTGTGTCTTCTTTTTGTCTTTTATGGTATCTGTTTATGTTGAATCTATTTCTTGTTGCATTCACTTCTCTCAGAGGATCAATGGGGGATCAACTGTGTTTGTTTCCACTTTATAGCATAGTTGGTTGTGTCTTTGTTGTGATTTTGAATTGAAATCACTAAGGCACTACTATCTTAGATGCCTATCTTGATGACAGACCGAATCCGTATCCTCGACAATAAGTTATCATGAATGGGTTTAAAATCATTTGTAAGAAATGATAATTTCCATAGAATATCAATCATATCAAAGATCTCTTGATTTTAAATCAACTGATTATAAACATCTCTAGTCTTTTCCATGATCAATACCATGCCATTCATGCATTTTATGTTTCTTGACATTTTTTTATTAAAATTCAAGTAAACAAGAAAATTCAAACCATACAAATATTTTTATGAGTGGAGATGGTTTTCTTATTGAGTAAAGTTAATTTTGAATATATGCCAAAGTTAATTCCATGTAACCAAATCATCATTTCTAAATATATCAGTAAACATCCTATGGCATTTTTCCTCCTAGCCTCTAGCAGAGTAACTCCTATTAGTGAAACATAATTATTCTTATATTAAAGGGTCCACAAAATAAAGCTATAGTTAACAAAATTTACCTTCTAGTCTTAAAAATTTCCTTATGCCCATTAATCAATTTATTCATAAACTAATGGTCTATCAAAATATACTATAATATCAAAGATCCATGATGCTTGATACAAAACTTACCAAAAAACATAATGAGAGTCAATGTCCTTCCAAAGCTTTCTTTTCTTGTGAGACTGTGAAAGTGTGTGAGCAATTGTGGTGGACTCCTTCTTTCAATGAGAAGTGTTCTTTGTTTAACATTATTCTTCTAACTTCTTATATTTTTTATGTGGCAATGAGCCTTTTGAATAGTGAGTCCTATTCCAGTAGTGAGCCGTGTTGTATCGGTTTTTTTATTACTTATATTGCGAGTTAATCCTCACTTTTGTTTTTCCCTCATTGGTTTTTCCACATAAATTTGGTGTTCTCTTGTGTATGGTGTTATGATTTCAGTTTCAGTTATCTACATTTCATGCTTAATCATATTAACAAAATAAGGGTTTAAACAATGCTTTTGGATCTGATTACTGTTGAGGGTTTTGTGTGTGGATCTAATTACAATCGAGAGTTTTGAAGGTTTCATTTTCTACAATTTATTCACTCCCCCTTTCATTCATCTTATTCATTTCAAAAAAGGAAATATATAAACTACTTTTATTAAGTGTGGAAAGTTCTTTTGAAATATCGATCCCATAATTTTACTAGTTGTAATGGTGAAAATGGGGATATAATCTAAATTACTTAGCCTAAATCAATCCTTTCCACCACACACATTCAAGGACACCAAATTAACCCAAAGATCCTATTTGTATTTTATCCTCAAGAGAGATCCAAACAAGTTGGATAGGCTTTTTATCAAAAAAAATTGTGTTTTATAATGATCAATTACAAGATGCAATGAACTAGGTGAATTGGGATCAAATTGTCTATGTGTAACATAATCTATAAATTACATAGTATAATGATAGAAACAAAAGGTAGATATATGGAGAGTGTAGATAGAGAAGAACCTAGCATAAAAAAATAAAGCTAAACTAGTAGGACAGGGGCTCTAGGTGCCCTAGTCTAGAAATGTTGGAATCTATAGTTTTAGATATGGTACAAGTGCAACAATGTCTATAGGTCTTTGACTAGAAATATTGAGATCTAAAGTTTGACAGCCTACATATAACTAACTTGCCTTAATTTTTTGAAGATAAGTCATTTAAATGCATGAATTGGAGTTTTAGGTCTTGTGATATTAAATTTTCTTCAATCAACAACAAATATGTAAATCTATAAAATGGACAAAGGTAAAAGGGTTGTGTAGTATAGGGGCTTATCTAGGTCAAACCTTATTCTGGTTTTTTCACCTCCACAAGGGCTATGACGATAAATGATAAAGATTGTTTACTCTCGAGAGAACAAAGGAAAAACAAATGGAAAATGATAATGAAAAAATGACATCTTACCACTCATATATAAAACCCTTGTTGGACTAAGGTCACTTTTCCCATCACGCACAAGGAGCAAGAGGAGGATGCTTTGAGATCCTACAAGTGTTAGTCCACATAATTATATAAAACATAATGTATAAATATCTTATAATGTATGAACATGAATGTTTGGATGTGTTCTAGATTGTAAATAGCTTGAATACAATTTTTGATATTTTATTTATTGTACTCTTGATTTTGTATTAATTTCCTTAAAGTTCTACATAGAGATTAGAATTTCTTAAATGCAAAAATGATGGAAGAACATATATCTATATGGATCTAAATTTATTTTAAATTAATCATTAAGGTAGGATGACATTAATTTGAGTTCTTAAACATATTGAGGCCAAAAATTAAATTTGAATTTTAGGGCATGAATAGATGTGATAGGCATGTTGGATGCCCTAGTCCAAGAAAATTTAGCTTTATCAATGCTCGATAAATATATATTTAATTAAATTTCCTAAAACAACAATAAAAGAAGTGCATTTGAAACATAATTAGGCACATGCACTAAAGAGGGGGCCAAACCTAGTCTGAAATTGTGAGTGAAAACAATTTATGGCACTACATTTATCTCCCACTTTAGCTAGGGTATGCAATTATGTATTGTTGGTAAAGTATGGAGAAAAGTATATCCCCTTCATCAAAACACTAGAGAGGTAGGATAACATTATGCTGAGAGATGTGACAGCCCCAAAAACTTGAATCCTACTGAAGTACAATGTTATGATATATTGAAAGGAAATATGCTTCCACCTAGGATAGTTTCCACATAACCCAAACAGAGAAATATATGCAAAAAAGTATTCAAAATACATATAGAAAAGAATATAAAACATAAAATCAAATATGACACAAGATATACCATATAAAAACCCTCAAGAGGGAAAAACCTAGCCTCCAAATATATCCATCACTCATTTATTATTTAGAATAAAGATTATAATACATCTTGAGAGTCTCCACGAGTACCCTTGAAACATCAAGCCCTCTAAATGAACTCCATGTGAAAAAGCATGCAACCACACATCCCATACCATGTTATAACCCTCACAAATTCTAACAAGAGATGCTCTTGAGCCCTTATCCAAATAGCCAAACCAACAAGCCAACCTTAGAAAAATACCCATCTATTTTCTTTTATAGAAATAAGCTCATAATAAACCACCGATTGGTATTAAATAAAACAATGTGACTAAGACCATGAGCTTACAAAACTATTAATCCCTACATTTAATTTTTGGTCTAAGTTTTCCCAATGTTAAGTATTATCCTAATGTGTAGCATGATATTAATTATTTAACACAATGTTACATCTACAGATAAACTGGGCTTAAGAATGCTAACCTATGTGATGCATGCATCCCTAAATCGCCTAGGTGCAACATAAAATAAATAAAATATTACATTATAAAATTATGCAAGGTGGAAAACAAACAATTTCCTAACATTCTCCCATTTGTTGTCTACATTGTATAAGAGGTAAACAAGTAAACTCAGACATGAATAAGGGAACAATCCCCATAGTCACATATACTATCAAGGAATCAAAATTATCCATGTGCTCTATCAATATACCTACTAGAATAATCAAGGTGACCACAATCTCAAGTATGAATGCTATGATCATCCGTCATGTCAATGTAGAAAGATAGGAAGCCATCCAAAGAGATGCCACAATAACTATCACAAAGAAGCATAAGTCTTGCTTCCAATGAATATCCCAATACACAAGCACTCAATCCAAAGGTGACAAGTACATATCAATAGTTGTCAAGATATAATCACCATAGATGAAATAGAACACAAAAAAAAATTTAACACATCCAACTATCCATACCTTAAAGATATAAAAATCATAACATATGAACCTCATTCCATCAACATATACAACCAATAAAATTCAATCATAAGCCCTATGTTCCAAACTAGTCATATATTGAACATACACATCTAGGAACTCCAACTACATAGGTAATGTATAATCTAAAAATTATTAAGGAAACCAAAGATCCAATAATAGCATTACATAGAAGTATAGCCAATATCATGTAGAACCAAGGAACATCAATAAAGATATGAAAACCTTGCAAAACAATATGCTGCAATACATGTCTCACCATAAGTATCCATAGCTCTCCTACGTTCTTCA
The DNA here is from genome assembly GCA_007115665.2 of Sequoiadendron giganteum. NCBI lineage: Eukaryota > Viridiplantae > Streptophyta > Pinopsida > Cupressales > Cupressaceae > Sequoiadendron > Sequoiadendron giganteum. The sequence continues at coordinate 193,855,273 of CM021102.1, forward strand.
CAGCAATAAAAGGAAAGAGATAAAGGAACCTCCATAATCCCACCATAAAACAATACAAAAACACATGACCACAAACACAGGGTAAAAGCACAAAGTTGTGTCACACTTTATAAAGGAAACAACCAATGCTGATCCAACTTTTAAACTTGAATCACTAAAAAGTAGCAAATATGTTTTGAATTTTTAAATGATGTAAACTAGTAAAATATGTATTTTTTAGTATATTTTATGTCTATATTTTTTATAAGAAATTAAAAAAATATTTTAAACTAGTTTCTCATAAATTAACACTATAATTTAGTTGCTGATAAAATGTTGAAAAATGAAGTTGCACGGGACATCAAACTTTTTATAGTAAACTTTAATTTTTTTCTTTCAAATTTTTTGTGTGTATTTATAACTTCAAACTTTAGTGCATGGATATATATTTTTTCAGATTTGATAAATATATATTTGTATATAAGTATTAAAATGTGCGTGAATAAAAAACAACCGTTTCCATCAGATATCAACATTCATATTAAATATTTATCTAAAATGAAGAAAAAATTATACCACCTTGAAATAGATTCTTTTCTCTAGTGCATCATATTTTTTTCAATTTTTTTTAATAAGTTTTAGTATTTTTCCTTGGCATGGTAATCAACCTAATATTTTTTGTTGATAACCTACTTTTAGTGTAAATAAAAATACAAATAATAATAATTATTAAACTATTAAAATAAATATATTTTTGAAAACTACACTTATGGATGTACAAAAGGGTATGTTATTTACATGAGGAGGAGTTATTAAAACTTCAAGTTTTTCAAATATATTTTTTTTTTGTTAAATTGGACTCAAAGTGGTGCTCCATATATTTTTAGCCAATAATTTTATTTGAATAAATTTTGGAATTATCTAATTTAGTTAGAATAAATCTTATTAGGTCATATGTTTGACCAAAATTTTTTTTTAGTTAGAAATACTTAAATTCAGTTGTCTTAATATGTTGGCTGAAAGTGTGACACAACTTTGTGGTTTTACCCCACAGTGATCACCATAGCTCCACATAAGATCTCAAAACCAATGTTATTTGAAAACAAACATCTAGGAAGAAGAATATGACCAAAGAGAGAACCTAAAAATCAAAACTTGTAGAATGTCCTTCTACAAACACCTCTAAATACTAAGTTATGATAACAATGATCTCCTCCATAAACCTCAAATTGAATAGAACTATACATATCTAGCCATAACCAAGATGTGTGCATCTCAAACCAAAGGAAAATTAAACTAAATCCATTCACAAACCAAGCAAATAAGCCCAATAACATCTCCTAAAATCAACATTAATAATCTCACAATACATAAGGAGATAAACATGCCAACATCCCTCAACCAGAAACCTTCCAAAACTAGCAAAACATAGCGGAAGATTGATATACATGAGAAGAAAGAGATTAAAATGTAATGCATATAAAAATAACAATGGGAAATGCCTCTTAGATGATAAACCATTGAGTAGACCAAGAGTGGAAAATGAGAATGATCCTCCAAGATACCCAATTCATCACGACTCATGTCTAAGAACAATATCCTCATAGGTCCATGTTGAACTCACATCCAACCAAGTTGTACGATCCTCAAACTTCCAATTGAAACCTCATCAATGATTAACCATCTCAACACATGTCTCTAATCTCAATAGATTTCCTAGCCTCACCTATGTCTCCAAGTATCCATGAGTAATTGTAACTAATCAATCTATGTCAAAATCCAAATGCAACATAGCACCATCTTGAAGCTCCTAAGAAAATGATCAATGTACTCAATACAAAGAGAACCAACTAATTTCAAATTCAAAATTGTAATTATGAATTAGGAACACATGATGACATCATGATGTCACATCTCCTCAAAAGAAGATCATATGCTCCAATGAAAATATCATATACATTTATCATGCCAAAACAAGTTAATGAACAATCAAGAGTACAAAATGACACAATACCATAACACCGTATCAAAATAAGGATCTCACATGTCAAATAACAAATTATGACACCTCAACAAAAGTCTAAAGAGTCCTTCAAGGCTAACCAATATTTCAACATCTCCAAATCATATAAATATTGTCATCTCCTATCAAGAAGATTATCCACCATCTAAAGGTGAATTCACATCATCGCCATAAGTTTCCACTGAATCATGATATCAAGATCTCCATGAAAGAAAAAAAAAATCCTCTAAATGAATATCCTTCATGGCCCAACACAATCAAATAACTCAACACCAATCTCCCAAAGGAAAGAGTATAAACCATGATCTCCAAAAACCAAGAAGATATTATAATCTCATGAAATTGTACCCCTTGCAATTTCACATACATTCTTGTATCCAGTTTAGTGTCCACTCCTTTAGTATTCATGTAGGCTCATTTTAGCCCTTACATTAGCATTTTCCCTTTTCAGGATGCTCGGGACACCTTTTTCAGCAGCTACTTTCACATGTCAACTTTGCATCAAACCTTATGCTTTTCCCACTCTCATCATTTTGTAGCATGATGTGTTTGGACACTAGTGTATCGAATGAACATCCGAATGTCATGCTAGCATCCTGTGACATTTTGATGTTGAAATAACCATTTATGAGTGTCTTTCCACTTGTCATCTACTTTTGTTGATGGTAATGGCCCGAGATGCCTTGTAATGGCTTAGGAAGCCTCTTTTCCCTCCTCTTCTCTCTTTAAGTGTTATCTCTTCAATTCATTTGGTCTTCTTCCTCTTCTTGGCTTCTCTCTTGGAAATTCTCTTATCTTTCTCTCACTATATTTCTTGTACAAATCTATACAACTTGCAACAAAAACACTCGCAATATCTTATAGCCCTCACAACCCTCTCCCGCATCCTTTATTTCCCTTTGTCTTCCTCAAGCCTTGCAGATGATATTTCTCTTACCTTGTATCTTTGAGTATCTTGGAATTTCCCACATCCCCTATCTATTGCATCTCTACTTCATGATACAAGTTCTCCACCTTTAGAAAGGATTTATTTTATCACTCTTGCATTCAATTCATTTTTTCTTATTATTTCTCTCTATATATCTGGTTGTTTGTGGAGGTGGGAACATCAAAATACGGGTTTGACTCAGGCAAGCCCCTAAACAACCCCAACATTTTTTCATCGGTCTTATCTGTGTAGGTGTTGAAGATATGTATTTGTTGTAGGATTATTTATTTGGGTTGTTGTGATTATTTTCCATCCCTTACTCTATTACTCTATCATTTATACTTCTCTTTATTCCAGTTCTTTTATTTTTTGTTATCTCTCGCATTCTTAATAGTTCTTAGCAATCTGATTGTTAGTAGTCATTTAGTTGGTTTTTTGTGATAAACTCATTTTCTGGTTTGTATGAGACACCACCATACCTCTAGGACTCCAATGCATCGCACTATAATCCTTGTTCCATACTACCATCCTTTGGCTAAGAACCCATCAATCTGTCCATAAAACCTTTGTGATATACTTCTGATTCTAGATTCCCGCTTTGTTCCTTGAGGTAGTTTAGGGTAGTTCATTCCCTATGAATCTCTTGAGAATAAAGAGACTCATGAACATCAAATCCCCCTTCCCTAGATTTTGGTCAACCTGACGTGAAACAACCTTCCCCAAATTTATTTGAGGGAAATGTCCCAAACCCCATTTCTTGCTATCAAAGTGATACGTTGGCCTTTGGTCGACTTGTTTATTCATTTTTTATATTTAACTTAATATTTTCAAAATGAATTTAATATCCTCTTTTATCAGTTTTGTATATAATTTTATTCAAAATGTTAATGATGTTCCATTTTATGCATGTGATGGTGACTTGGCTTTACCCATGTTACTTTGTATCTTTGATCCTTCTCATGAAATTCCTCTTGCTTCAGAGGATATATTTTGCAAGAAGATGAAATCTTTTATGCTTTTCTTAACATTACTCTACCTTCTCTTCATTCCAATGCACTCTCTTCTAGAGGTGATGCATTAGTGAATGATGAAGTTCCTCTCACATCAGATCCTCCAGGGAGAGATGTTGGGCATTTTTCTTCAAATGATTCTTCTACAAGTTGTAATGAGTTTGTAAATATTGAAAGGGAATGACAAACTCAAAAATCCTTCCAAGAACCTGTATGCATCTTCAACATTTTATGTTTCTTTAAACAAATCATATTTTAATCATCTTGATACAAGCACATACTACTATGCCTTAAAGCGGAAACATACATAGTTGAATTCCCATGCATTAACCCTTAGAGGAAAGATGATGTAGATCCAAATCTAAGAAAATTTCAGCAACATAGCGACATATAAAATAACATTTAAGAATGAGAAACATGAAGAATAAGAGAAAGATAGAGAAAAGAGAATAAAATACCATATACGTGGGGAAAACCCTTTTAGGTAAAAAAACCCACCCTCAAGATACAAGCACATACTACTATTCCTTAAAGCGGAAACATACATAGTTGAATTCCCATGCATTAACCCTTAGAGGAAAGATGATGTATCTCCATATCTAAGAAAATTTCAGCAGCATAACGATATATAAAATAACATTTAAGAATGAGAAAAATGAAGAACAAGAGAAAGATAGAAAAAAGAGAAGAAAACACCATATACATGGGGAAACCCCTTTTGGTCTCCAAAGCATTGAACCAATGTATTAATTACAAATTATACAATTACAATACATTTCAGGCTCACAACCTTAACATGGAGACTACATATTTCTCTTCTAGAAGAAATCTGATAGCATAACCCTACAATTCTCATCATCCAAAACCCACTCTAAGACATCCAATATATAGAGAATACAAGCATGAAGGCAGCTTCTAGAACAAGCTACAAGAGATCGGCATCCAAATCCATGCGGCACAATTTCCAACCACATATTTGACTCATGTGACACTTATCACATGATTCCTAACACCCCTTACATGCCTCCATACTTGGGTGCCCCAAAATTTCCCCTAATAGGTATAAAAAATTCCTTACAACACATGTACAACCTGTCATAGAATTTGGCTCTTATGTGTCATAATATCATCATAGGAATCCATCATAAGAATCTGTCATAGAATCCCTCAAAGATGTCGACACATGTCAAAGAATATCTTCTCAAAGTGGGATGCCTACATTGCCATGTGGAGACCACAACATCCATGTCACCTCTCAATATGTTGAAAACTCACTGTGACAAGTCACATTAGATGACAAATTAATATGAGAAAGAAAAAACAACATAAGCATTAATAAATTAATATTTTAATGCTAGAAAATTACAAAGGTTGAGACACCTTAATTCCCAACATTCTCCCACGTGTTGAACACCTTTCAAGAGCCAATCTAATTAGGTACTCAATTGCTAAGGTCCAAACAACAACATCACAACCTTCCATGAAACCAAATGAATCTTGAGCATGCTCTCATGCACTAACAAGATACCTACAAGAACATCCAATATGTCCACCATATCAAGCGAAAAACTCATGTAATCCTCCAATCATGCCACCTATGGAAGAAAACGAAAAAGCCAAGGTATATATGCACCAATCCAAAGAAAAAAATAATCAAAGCCAAGTGATAACAAAGGCTCCAGGCTGCTGCCCCAAATCCACTATGCTCACAAGCTAAACAAAAGCTCAACCAAATCCAAGCCTGTAACCATAACACAATTCTAAAGATGAAGAGACCTCTAGAGAACAAGATAAACCATCAGCGAGACCAAAAACCAAACCAAGTTGCCCTCATCTAATTGATAAACCCACACAATCATAAATAGCATACATAGCATATGCTAATACATCCAATCTTCCATACCTCAAAGGTATCCAAAACATTTGCAGAACTTATGCCAACAACATATCCAACCCATAAACTTCAATCATAAGCTCCATGTGTCAAACCTATCAATGAAGAACATACACATCTAGGAACTCCCACTGCATGGATAATGTCAAATCTAAAAAAGAGACCATCACATACCAAGCCTACCAATCAACACTTAAACTAAAGTGTGGACAAAAATTAGTTCATGTAGTAACAAAAAAAAATTACAGTGATCTACACATGCAACACAAGATGTTGCAAAGTCTCTAATAACATGTCACCATAACTCTCCCAAGTCCACCACATTGAACAATGTGATCATAAACCTCCAGGAAGAGGCCATAGAACATAGAGAAGACTTGTAAATCATATCCCAATCATGTCCTTCTTCCAACACCTCAAAGTTCAAAGTTGTGCTAAGTAAGATCTCCTTCACAACCCCAATGAAGCCTCAACAACACCCAAACATCCAATCTCGTTAGATCAAACATAACATATATAACATATATCTAAATGGATGTAAACTTCACAAAGAAGATCAAACTAATCCATTATGTATGTTAGGAAATTAACCCACTACCATCCCCATGATCATCATAAACTATAAATTAAACCCAAGGAGATAACCATGCTATTCATCTCTCACAATGAATCTTCCAAAATCATCTAAATGCAGCTCAAAATCCATGTCAATGAAATAAAGAATAAAGAACCTAAGAGAAACAATGGCAATACCTCTCAAGTGACAAGCCACCAAGTAGACCAAGAGTGGGGAAAGAAAATTCTCCTTCAAGATATGCAAGCCATCATGACTCCAAGAGAAATCTCCTCATTGGTCTCTGTTGAACTCACGTCCAACAAAGGTGTAGGCTCCTCAATTTTTTTGTTGAAATCTCATCTAGAGTAACCATCTCAACAACACTTTTCTCATCTCAAGATAAAAATTTCCACACCTCATTATTTATGTATCCATGAGAACCAAAAAATAATCATCTCATGCTAAACTCCAAATGCATCACTTCACTATCATGAACATCTCAAGCATATGACCAATGCACCCAAAACATAGAGAATCACCAGACCACTATCAAAGCTCCAATCATCAAAATCAGGAACTTATCATGACATCATGATCCTACCATCCTCCTTAGGAGATCCCATGCTCCAAGTGAACAAACCAAGGTCTCAAGAGCAATGCAAAAAGCTAAAAATCTAATGTGTCATCAAGAGTATACCATGACATACCAACAACATACTCTAAAACAACATCACCTGTCAAAGCACTACTGACAGCCCAACCAAATACTTGAGGAGCCCTCCATGGATCTAAGGTATCACACATCTTAAATCTCATGAAGACAACCATCTCCAAAATAGTTTCCATGAAAATGCGAAAGAACCCTTCTACAACAACAAGATCTAAGAGCTCATCCTAGTAATATTTGCAACACTAAAGAAGATTATCCATCACCAAGTGATGAATCTATAGTCATTGCTAAATCTCCCATTGAACAGTGATATTGATCTCTCCAAGAATCATCAAAACCATATCCTCCATGAAGATCATCCAGGTCTACACACACTCAACTACAATGTTAGTAATATACAAGTGAAACTGAGATCTCCAAGACAAGAAGATAAACTACATGCTACAGGTCCTTGCAACTGAATATCAAAGTACTCAAAACCATCCTCTCATCTCAATACAACACATACCAATGCACAAATGACCACAGACAAGGTCAACTGATGAAATACACACCATCACTAAAACAATCTCATGGATATAGATAGTCCACATTTGAGTCATCCCACTGCAACTAAATGGGTGATCAACCCATACAATTGCATGAGTCATAGATACAAAACATTAAAGCATGAAAACTCATCATCACATTAGTAGTATGAAAAACTAGGATATCAAAGAAGATAAAATGTAGATTTTAAGCCTCAACCACCAGAGCACCACTAGACCCGATTTACCAAACAAATCCACAATTGAATACCATAGTCAAGGGACTAAACAAGCATTCCCACAAATTTGCAATTGTTTTCATCCAGAAAACTCTAAGAATCTAAACACAATATTATCCACGGATCTACAAACCATAGATCTTTATTAACATGTAAAACTTGTAAAAAACCATCTTCATGTAGATCTGAATCCACTTAAACATCCATAATAATAGATCACAAATTTTATCTAAACAAGTGAATACTCAAGAGCTACAAGAACCTACAATTTTTTTGAAAATTGTAAAACCTTCTCATGCATGAATCATAAATGCAAACCTGCAACTATGTACATCCAGCAAACATAATTTAAAAAATAGTCCATCTATAGATCTACAAAGCTGCAAGTTTTGATTAACCATGTAAAACCTAAAAAACCATTGTGTTTGTAACACACATGTAAATTCATATTCACTTATCATCTGGAAGACCCACAAGTCTGTAAACCACCATAATAGTTAAACTGAAACAATGGAATATCATGAATATGCATAACCATATATTTTTAATGGAAAATCCATAAAACCCTTAGATCCAACCAACATGAAACTAAGACATGCAAGTAGAACCAACCAAAGGAAGTAGAAGTCTAGGAACTCCAGGCCCATTTGTACGCCAACTCTGCCACCACCATGTACATGCATTTGAGAGAGAATTAGACTATTTCATAAGCTTCCAAATCATCCAATGATTAACTGCATAGCCTACATGCATTCAAGGTTATTAAAAATAATACCTTCCAATATTAGGAATTAAAAACAAAAACCAAATATAGGGACACCAAAATAAATTAATAACAACATGAGTCTCTTCATATGACTAGAGAGTCCATATCAGACACCAATATGAAAACTCTACTGAACATAACTGCAAAATTAAAAATAGCCACCATGCATGAGGGTTATTCAGTTGTAAAATCAGGAGCTCCAGATCAATAGCATATAAAATATAACCACATGACTGATGCAGAGAAAAGAGGATTCACAACTCAAAATTCCATTTACTTCACAACTTTCATAGAATTATTCATCTCAAATAATTATTAAGTGCATTCTAGATCACATTAGAAACATAGCCATGGTAGCCCACAATTTAATGCAATGAATAGTCATTAATAACTTCTACAAAACAAATAATAAAGCCAATCACTTCAGTGAGATTTAAGATAACATAATTACAGACATCCCTTCCAATTTTTATAAAGATCCAATGGTTGAAAATAAAGTTATTGTATTTTTCCCAAAACTGCAAACCCTAGGCAGTGTTCAAACCTGCCCTAACCAAAACAGTCATATCTTCCACAAAACTCAACAAAATTCAATGATACAAAAAGTATTAGAAACTAGAAATAGAGACCTTTCCATCCATATATGATACTCTATTATTTGAATCCATACCAATCCGTACAAATCATAACTTCAACCTGAAAACAATGTAGAAAACATAAAATGCACACCAAACTTGAGGTTGCCATTCATCAAACTCCATAATAATGTCTCCAACCTCTCAATTTGAGTTTTGGAGGGTGTACTTATACATTTCCAACAAAAACCTACTATCTTCAACCACCTTTTAACTAGTTTGTTGACAAAACACCTTAATGACATTTTTGACAATTTGCTTAACAACTTTTTGAGGAACTTTTACAATTTTTACAATATGGAACAACTTTAAACATTATTTGACAAATGACTTCAATTATTACTTCCTAAGAATCAAAAACCTATAAAATTGTTTTATAAACCTTATTATAAGACCCAATACACAAAATAGAGAAACTATTTACAAATGGCCTCATGGAGGCTTGAAAGCAACTTGGTGCTCCTGCACCATACAACCCTTGAAGAAAAAACTCAAGTCCCCTGAGTTAGCATGAATAAAGCACCTGAAAAAAAAAATGATTCTTCAATATCATCTGCAATAAAAAAACACTTGTATCTTCATCTTAGCCCATGGTTTTGTCTTCCTCTTCTTCTTATACCATCTCTTCTCCATCATTTTCTCAACATCTAGGCTCCAAAACTCCATTTCTTGTGTATAAACCTCAGTAGCATCATCTATATCTTCATTCTTATCATTAGAGTACCATATATAATCTACATCATACTCTTTAAAACCTTCATATACCTCATTATAAAATTGATCTACAACATATTTATTATCAACCTTATTATCAACAACAACTTGATCATGAATATCAACATTAATGTTATCAACAATTTTATCATCAACTTGAGTATCGATACCAAGGTTATCGGTCACATCAACAACCTTCTCAACTTGTTCATCAACTACTTGAGTACCAAAAACAACCACATCATTAATCTCAACATCAACATGTTCATTAACCAACAAAGAAGTTTGTTCATCTTCAAACACAATCGAAATATCATGCATCTGAACTTGTAACTTATCTTGCTCAACTTGAACAATAGATTCAAACTTTACCTTTGTCTCATTTGTTGCCTTCTTTTGTTTTTTGTGCTTCTTCATAATCTTCTTTAGAGGCCATATTAACCTCTTTGACATTGGTATATTCCAACTCCTTTGTGCTTCCTTAAGAAGTTGGTTTTCTTTGGCTAATATTTCCAACCATTGGCTTATCTTTTCTAGGGCTTCCTCAAACTCTATTTGTCTTGCCTTTTGTCTTTCCTTCTTTCTCATTTCTTTTTCCTCTCTTTCCTTCTTCCTTCGTGAATCCTCAGCTTGCCAATATCTCTTTAAAAATTCCATCTTCACAAGCAAGTCTCTCCTTGCTTCCACTTCACTTTGCCATACCTCGGCAATCAGGTTCCTTCCTCAACCTACAAACAACCACACACAAACCACAAACAACTTTCCCAGAGCATCTTTAGGCTCTGATACCACTATGATGCAGAGAAAAGAGGATTCACAACTCAACATTCCATTTACTTCACAACTTTCATAGAATTAATCATCTCAAATAATTATTAAGTGCATTCTAGATCACATTAGAAACATAGCCATGGTAGCCCACAATTTAATGCAATGAAAAGTCATTAATAACTTCTACAAAAAAAATAATAAAGCCAATCGCTTCGGTGGTCTTCAAGATAACATAATTACAGACATCCCTTCCAATTTTTATAAAGATCCAATGGTTGAAAATAAAGTTATTGTATTTTTCCCAAAACTGCAAACCCTAGGCAGTGTTCAAACCCACCCTCACCAAAACAGTCATATCTTCCACAAAACTCAATAAAATTCAAAGAGACAAAAAGGATTAGAAACTAAAAATAGAGACCTTTCCATCCATATATGATACTCTATTATTTCAATCCATAATATTCCATACAAATCATAACTTCAACCTGAAAACAATGTAGAAAACATAAAATGCACACCAAACTTGAGGTTGCCATTCATCAAACTCCAAAATAATGTCTCCAAACTCTCAATTTGAGTTTTGGAGGGTGTACTTATACATTTCCAACAAAAACCAACTATCTTCAACCACATTATAACTAGTTTGTTGACAAAACACCTTAATGACATTTTTGACAAGTTGCTTGACAACTTTTACAATTTTTACAATATGGAACAACTTTAAACATTATTTGACAAATGACTTCAATTATTACTTCCTAAGACTCAAAAACCTATAAAATTGTTTTATAAACCTTATTATAAGACCCAATACACAAAATAGAGAAACTATTTACAAATGGCCTCATGGAGGCTTGAAAGCAACTTGGTGCTCCTACACCAATGACAAACTCCATAAAATCTCTATCTTTTACATTCTTCACAATGCCTGCTATTTCAAAAAAAAAAGAGATCAACTGCAAAACTTCCACTTATCCAAGGATTAATAATCAGCCAATTCCTTCAAAATAGATTCCATCAAGCTTTCCAGGCTAAGAAATTACAATAGAAGAAAAACATAGAACCCCAAACACCACATGCAAAACCGTGTGAGAAAATTCAAGCGACATGCAATTCCATGCAAGTACATGAAACACACATGAAAGTACATAAAACTTACAAAAATTACACACACAAGAACATGCAATTCTAGAACTGGCTTTGATACCAATGAAAAGGAATGAAGAACTTAAAAATCCTTCCAAGAACCGGTATGCACCTTCAACATTTGACATTTCTTTAAACAAATCAGATTTTAATGATATTGATACAATCACATACTACTATGCCTTGAAGGAGAAATAGACATATGATGAGTCCAAATAATGACTCATTTTTGTTAGGATCTATCATATTTTTGTTATTATAACTATGGGTTTTAACACTTTGTTATTGATACTCTCTATGATATTTCCCTAAACTTATGAACTTTAGACATGAACTTACCCCTATAACTGTTTGATGATATTAGCCTGTTGTGTGATATATCTATATTAATCTTACATGTGATTGAATGAATGGTATTTTAAGGTTATTATGGATATACACTTTTTTCGTGAACACTAATGTCATAATATCGGTTCATATTAAGATGCATACATAAATGGAGCTTGCAAGGTGGAAGAAGTTAATGTCAGCTTTCTAATTGAGATGGAAATTGAAGAGGTCAAAGGTTGGAAACTTTTAGCTCATGTGAAAGTGACAATTGCACTTTAAATGGCCATGTCTATTGGTTGACTAGATCTAGGAGGTGTTGTTATGTTGGATCTTTGTTGAGGAAATATTGGTTTGACTAAATATTGTGCATGCATAACCTCCTCCCTCTTTTTAATTCTTTCAATAAATGGCATCCTCCTAGTCTATTGGAGTTGATTTCCCAGTTAGTTAGATTTTTCCTTCTATAAATAATGATCAGATGTTCCTCTTCATGGGGGGTTGAATGTTATGATATTGTATTTCTATTTTTAGTTCCAAGAAATACAATTATGTCACTTTTTTTTGTGTAAACAATGTGTTCAATGAATAAAATGATACTTTGATTTGCTACATTTGAGTTATTTTTGGGAAGACTCATTCAAGGGGGCCCACTTAGTGAGAATTCCATCCATTAAGTTCAATAGTTACTTTTTTGTTCAGTAATTAGTTGCAGTCTTAGCAGTTGTCTATTCTTGTAGCCATTGGAACTTCATTCTGTGTATGTTCCTGCAGCTATAGCAGATAGAGTAACTTCCTGTCTGTTTGTTGAGACTTTTGTTTCTGTAATTTATTCCAGTTTAGTTTAGTTTTTGATTTATGCTTAGTACTTATGCTATTTCCTTTCAAGAATTTTATTTTTAGTATCGTTTTCTCTCTAGTTATAGGATAAGGATGACTACAATTGAGTCCTAGTGCATAGACAATGCTGACCCATTTTAAGTTCATGTCTCTGGGTTGATAATGAAATGAACCTTCATGATGAGCAAGATAGCTACTTGGTGTAGATATTTAATCTCTAATTTATAGCTTTAAGGACTTAGTTATTGAACCATTAGAGGAGGCCAACATTTTTGGCATCGTTGTTGGGGATGATGTTAAACTAGGAAGTTTTTTGGAGTCATATCTAGTTTCTTTCCTATTTTTGGTATTTCTAAAGTTTGTTTTTAGCATACCCTTCATTTGAACAAGTAATGATCCACTATTCTTTCACCAATTATTTGTGTGAGTTGGTTGATACTGAGTTAATTCCACATGCATAGGGGCAGGAGAAAAGTGCTCTAAGGAGATTCCTTCTTGGTGACCCTAATATTGATAACTATCTATTTTAGTTCCAAAATTTTCCAAGAGATGATGAAGAAGAAGAAGCGGATCATTTTTCTGATGTAGTTTCCAATTTGGCCAATTCTAAAACTTCCTCTAAAGAGAAAGTTACCCAAAGCCTGATTGAGAATTCATTTTCTCTGATAATCCATCAAGAAAATATGGTTGCCCCATTTAGACCTAACCAGCGAACATTTCCATTCCCTATCCCTCAACAAAATAAAGTTGATAACCTCAAGAACATTCCTACTTCAGTTCTTCCTAAATTATATGGTCTTGTAATAGAGGACCCAAACACTTTCTTGTTTGAATTTGATATCCTCTATAGAAGCTATGATTACACTACTAATGCTCATAGGCTTAAATTGTTTCCTACCACTTTGAAAGAAGTTGCATTAAGATGGTTTATGGGCTTAGTTAGGAATACTATGAATAGTTGGGATGTTATGAAGGAAAATTTTCTTGAGAAGTATAAATAATACAATAGAGGTAGTGATATCAAAGGAGATGATATCTTCAAGATGCAACAAAAGGAGAATGAGAGTTTGGAGGATTATGTGTCAAGGTTCTTGTTTTGTCTGTAGAAATCCTCACATCATGCACTCAATGAAGAGTCTCTAAAGTTTCTCTAATTCTTTGGAATTTATAGGAGGAGGAGATATCACCCAAGTTCCCTAGGATGATATTAAAAATATATGTCAGAATTACTCCAAGGTAGCTATGAAGAAAGGAAGAGGTTAGCAATATTCTATGGGTAAATCCTCCATTAATCGAGTTTCAAAGATGGAAACCACTCATTTTCTATCAGATTTCAAGTAGGACCTCATAAATAATATGGAAACTCAACTAGATATACTTCAAGAAAAGAAGAAACGTGAGGAGGCAAAGGAAATGTTGGTAGGATATTGTCCTCATTGCAGGCAAAAGAAGGACTGCAAATGTAAAATGGTAGCCAACATTGACACAAGGAAAATTCCACCTAAATTCAAGCCAATTGAGGGTGATGGTGATCAAGTTTTCTACATTGCACAAATAAGGCCATGGGCTCCAAGATAATGTATGCCACTAGACCCATTATTTTTTAGTGGACCTTATATGACTTCATATGCATCTCGTAATCAATGGTAACCCCAATATCCATCAAAATTTGGAAGTTATTCATCTCAACCTTCGAACAACCCTCCAAATACTTGGCCCAATTATCAAAACACTCTTCCTCGGTGGAAACTACCTCAGGGGAATTGGAAACAAACATCCCAATGGAGGGGAGGACAACAATGGCCAAACCAGGAAACTAGTTACATGCAGCAGCCCCAACAACTTACCATAATGCCTCCTCCTAACTCAAATTCTAGCACACCTAGACTTAATCAGTTACTAGCCCAACCCACACCCAATCCAAAAAACAAACCATAATAGCAACCCGTCTACTCAGTAGATCCAAACCAATTTCCTGCATATGCTATGAGTTTGAGTGATATTCATCTACATTCAAGAACCACTTTTTTATATCCTTCCACTCCTATTATCATAGATCTTCCTATGGAAGAGGAGGAGCATCAAAATTTACCTACTATCCCTACTCAAAAAAGTGTGCCCAAGAATCTTGAACCAGTTCAACAATCTGATCCGGACCCACCATTTCCTCAAAGGTTAGAAATTGTTAAACAAAAGGAAGAGACAACCTTTGATATTTTGGATCAGCTAAAACACATATGTGTTAAGATACCTTTGTTCCAGGCCATAAAGGATGTTCCCATATACGGTAAGGAAATTAAGGAAGCATGTCTCAAAAATATTGGGAGGAAAAAGAAGGACCCCACCATCATTCATGTGGTAGGGCAGTTGGAAGATATCATGCTTGAGAAAGTAACATTCCTAAGTATACTGACCCAGGTAGTCTTGTAGTTGGAGTCATGATAAATGGAATCCAAGTAAATAATTCTCTAATAGAATTCGGATTTGCTATCAATGTGATGACTAATGATATCCTGAAGTAATTGAATGTTGCAAATTTGAGACCAACTTCTACTGTCTTGTAGCTTGATAACAATTCTATTATTAAATCTGATGGTATAGTTGAAGACTTTGTTGTTATTCTAGAATCTTGGGAATATCCAGTTGACTTCATGATTCTTTCTCCTAAAGCTACATTAGGAGGGTATCCCATTATTTTGGGAAGGCCATGGTTAGCTATAGCTGATGCTTACATTGGATGTCGGTTAGGGGACATGGCTATTTTTAATGAGAAAATCACTAAAAATCTTGTCCTTTATCCTCTTGCTCAACCATCCCATGATATGGACAACCCCATTTGGCCACATCTTGGAGAAGAGGCCGAGGAGGTCAACTCAGTGGCATAACTCATGATGATAGGAAGAATCCCTTTCATACATCTCCTAGAAGAGGATGAAATATTATCCCATATAATCCAAAACCCTTGTGAAGTGCATGAAGAACTATCCATTCCTAAATCTAGTTCTACATGTCCACTGTAGATACTTCTTCCAACTTCTACTGCACTTGAATCTCCTGTAGCAACATATATACTTCATACATTATTACCTCATGAAGTAAAAGTGCCCAGTATCAGTGAAACACCCATGATTTAGTTTATCACACAAGGACAAGTTTCATTGGGGAACGTTTGAATATTAACAACAAGATTAATCAAGATAAATGGTTATCTCTGACAAACCTATTAAATTTGTATCAACAAGCATTTGAATGGGATTACCATGACATGAAAGGATTAGATCCAAAATTTGTACTCATAGGATTTACATTAGAGATGATTGCACACCAATAAGGCAACCACAAAGTAGAATCAACCTTGCATTGAGGGAGATTTTGAAAGGATAACTACAAAAGTTGTTGGATATAGGGTTTATCTACCTAATATTAGACAATGAATTGGTGTCTACTTTGGTAATTATGCCTAAAAATGGAGGTAAATAGAGAGTTTGTATTGACTATAGAAAACTAAACTCTTCCACCAAAAAGAATCACTTCCCCCTAACTTTTATAGACCAAGTATCGGTTTAAGTTGCAGGTAAGCAGTATTTTCCCTTCTTAGATGGGTTCAATGGTTATAATCAGATACATATTGCACTTGAAGATCAAGAGAAGACAGATTTCACTTGCCCTTGGGGGACCTATGCTTATTCATTACTCCCATTTGGTCTATGCAATATACCCACAAATTTCCAAAGAGAAGTTATTAGCATATTCTTAGATATCTCACATGATTGTATGGAGATCTATATGGATGATTTCACTAATTATGGTGCTTATTTTGTAGAATCATTAGAAAAACTCAAAAGGGTTTTGCAAATATGTGAGGAACATAATCTCTCCTTGAACACTGAGAAATGCTTTATGATGATGCAAGAAGGAGTGGTCCTTGGCCATTATATATCTCAAAAAGGAATTCAAGTGGACCCAACTAAAACTGAGGTAATTAACAATCCTTTTGTTCTTGTCAAGCAGAAAGATGTTATAACTTTCCTAGGACATGCAAGATACTATAGGTGCTTTATAAAATATTTTGATAAGATGGCAACACCCCTTTATAATATTTTGAATAAATATGTTGAGTTCCAATGGATAGTGGATTGTGATAAATCATTCTCTCATTTAAAAGCAACATTAAGTCATGCTCTTGTGCTTAAAGTCCCTAATTGGGAACTTCATTTACATATTTACACAGATGCTTTTGATTATTCTATAGGCATTGTCTTAGGAAAAAAAGAGGGAGCAATAGAGAATGCAATCTACTTTTTCAGCAAGAACCTACAAGGGGATGCGTTTAACTACATAGTGATAGAGAAGGAAATGTTGGCAGTCATTTATACTCTCAAAAAATTCAAGCATTATATCACATAATACCAGACCTTTTTCCATATAGACCATGCAGCCACAAAATACCTTATGAACAAGCCATTGATTACAGGAAGGTTAGCAAGGTGGGTTTTTTTAATGTAGGAATTTGATATTACCATTATAGACAAGCGAGGCAAGCAAAAAGTTGTGGCAGATTTTCTCTCTAGATTGACCATGTCTAAGGACACTCAAGTCATTGATGACTCCTCTCTTGATGAAAATATTTTCTCCATCAGTGTGCATACACCTTCGTATGCAAATATAGCCAATTATTTGGTTACAAGAAGAGTTCCCCCTCATTTCTCTCCAAAAGAGCAAAGGGTTCTTATTGAAAAAACTTTCCCATTCTCATAGATGGCAGGTTATTTATTCCATACTAGACCAGATCATGTGATGAGAAGATGTATAATAGAGGATGAGACTCCTGATATACTACATCCATGCCATGATGAAACCTTTGGGGGACACTTTTCAGCTAAAAGAGCAACCATGAAGATTTTTAATACACGATATTACTAGTCTACACTTCATAAGGATGTAAGCAAGTACACTAGGAAATCTGATAGGTGTCAAAGAATGGATGAACTGACTAAATCAGATGAGATGCCTCTATACCCTCAAGTAGTTATCACACCATTTGATAAATGGGGACTTGATTTTTGTAGGTCCAATTGATCCGCCATCAAATGGAAAATCTTACATCTTGCTTTATACCGATTATGTGACAAAATGGGTTGAGGTAAAAGCCATGAAACATACTAGGGACAATAAAGTTGCAGAATTCCTCTATGAATAAATCTTCACATGCTATGGAGTTCCTAGAGAGATAGTTATAGATCAAGGGGCTTAGTTCACTTCCACTCTTGTCAAAACATTGGTGAACGAGTATAATGTTAGGCATAGGAAATCTACACCCTATCACCCTCAAGTCAATGGCCAGTTTGAGGTAACAAATAGGGAAATAGAGTCTATTCTAACCAAAATAGTAGCAATCCACATAAAAGGTTGGGAAAATAGGTTACCAGAAGCTATCTGGGCCTATAGAACCACCTAGAAAACCACCACTGGTTTTACTCCCTTTGAACTACTATATGGAAAAACAGCAATGACTCCTATAGAGTTTGAATACAAGACTCTTAGAACAACACTAGACCTTGGAATGGATATATCTAAAGCACATAAGGATAGGGTTATGGAACTAAATACCTTAGATGAGATGATAAAATTGGCTCTCCACCATACTAAGATGGTGCAGAACCAGAGATTTAGATGGCATGATAAATACATCAAAGACAAGAAGTTTTAGACAGGTGACTGGGCACTTCTTTATGATTCGTGGTATAAAGAAAAGTTATGAAAACATTGAACCCGATGGTTGGGACCATATGAGATTGCATAAGTCTACCCCAATGGTGTTGTTCAGCTTACAACAATTGATCCTATTAGGTTCAAGCTCTTGGTTAATGGTCTTTGTCTCAAGTTATACCATAAGCCTACCTCAAAGAAGGAGTTCATGCAATAATTCATTGAATACCAGAAATTCAGATTTCCAGCAGCTAAAGGAAGAAAACCAAGTGTTCAACCTCCCAACTAGTCAAAGGTACAAATGCATTAATCATCAATTTAAAACCATATATGATCATCACTTCATTCCACAATCTTTGGAAAAGACATTCCATCTTTTTAGGTATGTGCATAAACACTTAGTGTATATTAATTACCTTACATGCATCCATTTAAATTATCGTACTTTAATATTGATATTTCACATAGAAAATCTTGTTAGTATGCCCTATTTTTATAATTTCATCCCAGGCTATGTAGACACATGCATTTATTTAGGTTGGGGGGGTGTGAACCTACATTTCATAAATGTCATTAAGCCATTTCATGTGCCAACATGGTAGTAAATTTGAAATTATCAGTTGAAATGATGTTCTGCATGCATGATGTGACATTATGTTGTTGCCATTTTCTTTGATAATACCCCTCCTTTACTGCCTTAGTAGAAATCATAATGCCACTAAAAAGGAAAAAATATGAGGTTATACGACATGGGTGTTACTATTAGTGATAATTGTAGGAAGCAGAATTGAAATAAGGTTTTTAGCTGAGGAATTCTAGGAAGTAAGTCCTTGTAGAGGATTTTTCTAAAGTATGAGTAGAGGTAATGGGAGGACAGTTAATTAGAAGTGAACCAACCGTTCACTAGGTAATCTTACAGGATGCACTCTATCAACCTGAATTTAGGAATTGTGGATCGATGGACTACTTTCTGAAGTTAAATAGTTTCAATAATGGAATTTCCTTAGAATTTGCACAAACATTTTTCAATGGAGAGGAAAAGGAGAAAGGATTGAAAGTGATAGCCATAGAAGAAAGGATTGTTGAGGTAACAAGTTTGCTTGTTGAAGGAGAACCCTACCATGTGTGTAAGGATGCTAGATTAGCTAGAGAAAATTTCATCGAGCCTAGTGATCCTCCACTTGTTATAGATAAGCAAGAAACAAGAAGACTGTCTTTGTCGAAAAAATGGAATCAAGCTGGTGTTTACATTGTCAAATGCATTACCTACGAGGGTCGCCAATCTTGTCTCCATTCTTTGCATTTCAAACTTTTGAATCACATGAGACATGGTAGGAGGATGAATGTGCTAGAAGTTCTATACAATCTTCTTGCAATCATGGCTACTAAGAAACATAAAGGTAGGGAAAAATTTGTTTACCATGATTGTTTGATTAAATTGCTAGTAGAAAAATATTTGCAAGATGTGTCCAATATGCCATGGGATGAATTTCTGAATATTAAAAAAGTCAAATTGGAAGATGTGGGTCCTAGAGGTCGACCCCTAACTCATAGGGTTAGTGGGAATAAAGAGGTTCTTAAATTCACTCCTAGAGCTTCAAATTCTGGGGAAAATCCTAGCACAAACCCTCCTATAGCAAAACCTATAGTAGAAACTATTTCCTTTGAATTTGAACATGTGGATGAGGATAGTTCATCCTTTGACCCCAATACCAATGATACCCCAAAACTACAATTCCCACTAGGGCTTCCATTAGAAAAGAGGAAGCAACAATGAGAAAACTATAAATTGGAAAAGGGAAGGTTAAAAAGAAAAAACCAGAAAAGATAAGCCCTAGCCCTAGGAAGTGGAAAACTGAAGAAACAAAGCATCCTACAGCCGCAGGGAAAAACAAAAGTCCTCTAAGGAAATCAAAATTGACTAAGTCTGCTACTTTTTTTACTCCAAGAAGGAGCCATAGACTCAGTGGGAAGCTTGAAATTAATGTGGAAACTCTTGAGGAACTGAAAAATATAGGATTGGTAGAACTTCTTGTTGTAGAGGAAGTTGAAATCATTGAATATTAGGAACTAGTGCAAGGGAAGATCATAGTAGGAATGCACATGCCTCCTACTTTTTCATGGAAATAAATAGCTCTATATTTATGGAAAATAA
Source organism: Sequoiadendron giganteum (assembly GCA_007115665.2). Classification (NCBI taxonomy): domain Eukaryota; kingdom Viridiplantae; phylum Streptophyta; class Pinopsida; order Cupressales; family Cupressaceae; genus Sequoiadendron; species Sequoiadendron giganteum. The sequence continues at coordinate 193,876,162 of CM021102.1, forward strand.
TGTAGGAGAAAGAAGAAAAATGGAAAAAGGAAAAACTCAGGCTAGAAAAAGAGATCAAAAAGAAAAATGAAGAAATTGAGGAGAAGAATACAAAGATTATTGCATTAAAAGATAAAGTGAACAATATGGTAACTCTAATACCACAAATTATGGAATGTAGGACTCCCCCGAGGGTGTATGCACTACATTTAAGGGAGCATCATCTCACTTTTAAATTGTCAAGGGTTATCTCAAGTCTAAGCTCTTCCATTGAAAACCCATAGGAATTTTCCCAAGTTTATCAGTCTTCTCCTCCTGAAGTTAAGAATTTGTTGCATGAGTTGTATTTGCGCAACTATGTTGTTCCTAATGACGATGGATGGAATCTATTGCTCTATATTGGGGATGTCCACTTGAGGGCATTGATTTCATGGATTCAAATTGAAATCAGCTAGGGGTAACAATTCAAATTATACAAAGAAAGAGAGCTCCATACTCCCTTATATCTAAGAGTTGAATCAAGCAATCCTAAGGATATTTTCCACACATGGCATAAATTTATGTACAGACCATCATACAAAGAGAGGATCATGAAATTTAGTGAAGAGGCATACCTAGAATATGAACAAGTAGCTACCACTACAAGAAGGACAGTATTGGGCTACCTATCACAAAGATGGAATGATTTTCTAGATCGATTAAAGAAAACCGAACCTCGTTCCCTAAAAAATTATTATCTAGCTTGCAAATGGAGCATTAGGTATATGCATCTTGGGAGAACATGGTAGCAATACTGGCTCCCATTAATCTTTTAGCCACCTATTCTATTATCGCCACTACCAGACCACATAACCTATCAGTATGATATTGAGGTAGAGAGGAAAAGGTGGGGCAGAATGGAAAGCAAGCAGGGGTTCTACTGAGATCCAAATTCAGAAATTAATCAAGGGCAAATAGAGATTGCTGATTTTAGGGCTTTAGTAAGACAAAGGAATCGAGTTCCCTCTGCTCGAGGACCAGTAGATCATTAGGTTGAAAAAAGATGATGAGTCCAAATAATGACTCATTTTTGTTGGGATTTATTATATGTTTTTTATTATTACTATGGGTTTTAACACTTGTTTATTGATACTTTCTATGATATTTCCCTAAAATTATGAATTTTGGACATGAACTTATCCCTGTAAATTTTTGACGATATTAGCCTGTTATGTGATATATCTATATTAATCTTACATGTGATTGAATGAATGGTATTTTAAGGTGATTATGGATATACACTTGTTTTGATCACACTAATTTCATAATGTAGGTTCATAGTAAGATGTACATATAGATCAAACTTACAAGGTGTAAGAAGTTAATACCAGCTTTTTGATTGCTGAAGAAGTCAAAATTGAGATGGACATTGAAGAGGTCAAAGGTTGGAAACTTCTAGCTCATGCGGAAGTGATAACTAAAATTTAAATGACCATGTCTCTTGGTTGAGAAGATTTACGAGGTGTTGTTATGCTTTATCTTTGTTGAGGCAAGATTGGTTTGACTAAATCTTGTGCATGCATAACCTCCTCCCTCTTTTTAATTTTTTCAATAAATGGCATCCTCCTAGTCTATTGGAGTTGACTACCCAGTTATTTAGAGTTAGTTATAAGCTTTCCTTATATAAATAATGAGAAAATGTTCCTCTTTGTGGGGGGGTTGGATGTTCTGATATTGTATTTCTAGTTTCAGTTATGTCACTATTTTTGTGTAAACAATGTTTTCAATGAATAAAATGATACTTTGATTTGTTGCATATAAGTTAGTTTTGGGAATACTCATTCAAGGGGGGCCACATGGTGAGAATTCCATCCATTCATTTCAGTAGTTACTTTTTTGTTCAGCAATTAGTTGCATTCTTAGTGGTTGTTTGTTCCTGCAACCATTGGACTTTGTTTTGTGTATGTTCCTATAGCCAAAGTAGACAAAGTAACTTCCTATCTATTTCTTGAGACTTTTGTTTTTATAATTTTTTGCAGTTCAATTTACTTGTTGATTTATGCTTAGTACTTATGCTAGTTCATTTCAAGCATTTTACTTTTAGTACTATTTTCTCTCTAGTTATAGGATAAGGATTACTACAATTGAGTCCTAGTGCATAGACAATGCTGACCCATTTCAAGTTCACATCCATAGGTTGATAATGAAATGAACCTTCATGATGAGCAAGATAGCTACTTCGTGTAGATATTTAATCTCCAAGTTATAGCTTTAAGGGCTTAGTTATTGAACCATTAGAGGATGCCAACAACATAGTTGAATTCCCATACATTAACCCTTAGAGGAAAGATGATGTAGTTCTAGATCTAAAAAAAATAGTAACATAACGACATATAAAATAACATTTAAGAATGAGAAACACAAAAAATAGAAGAAAGATAGAGAGAAGAGAAGAAAACACCATATACATGGGGAAAACCCTTTTGGGTAAAAAACCCCACCCTCCAAAGCATCAAACCAATGTATTAATCAGAAATAATATGGCTACAATACATTTCAAGCTCCCATCCTTAATATGGAGAGAAGATCATGCTCTTCTGGAAGAAATACGGTAGCATAACCCTGCAATTTTCATCATCCAAAACCCACTCCAAGACATCTAATATATAGAGAATGCAAGCATGAAGGTATCTTCTAGAACAAGCTACAAGAGATGGGAATCCAAATCCATGGGGCACATTTTCCAGCCACATATTTTACTCTTGTGACACTTGTCACATGATTCCTAACCCCTCTTACATGCCTCCATACTTGTGTTGGAAACACAATTGTCGTTGGATGAAAAGATCGACCTGTTAATGCCCAATACAACTGTGAGAGTTAAGGGATCCACGTGAGATAATTAAGCCATGTTAGAAATCTCAAGGGGAGCACTAACCATCTACCAACAATCTCCCCCTTAGCATTACCTGAGGGGATTCAAACCCGACACCTTTGGCTTTGATACTAATTGTTGGAAACACAATTTTTGTTGCACCAAAAGATCGACCTATTAATGCTCGATACAACTATGAGAGTGAACAGATCCATGGGAGGCAGTTAATCCATGTCACAAATCCCGAGGGGAGCACTAACCATCTACCAAAAACTTGGGCACCAAAATTTTTCCCTTAGTAGGTATGACAGATGCCTTACAACACATGTCCAACCTGTCATAGAATCTAGCTCTTACGTGTCATAAGATCGTCATAGGAATCCATCATAAGAATCTTTCATAGAATCCCTCAAAGATGTCGACACATGCCAAAGAATATCTTCTCAAAGTGGGATGCCTACATTTCCATGTAGAGACCACAACAACCATGTCACCTCAATATACTAACAACTCACCATGCCAAGTCACATTAGATGACAAATTTATATGAGCAAGAAAAAACAACATAAGCATTAATAAATTAATATTTTAATACTAGGAAATTGCAAAGGTTGAGACTCCTTAATTCCCAAAAAATATAATCTATGTCTCCATTGCCCCTCAAAGGCCTTAGATACCTATTATTTATCTGACTCTAGATAGTCCTTCCCCTAAAATAATATGTTCTATTAATGGTGCTTCTTTTGATAGTGATTCTCCTGATCTTTCTAAGGCTCCTTTTTATGGAGTGGTAGCCCATACTTACAATACTAGAAGGAATTAAAAAAAGTTAGTCAACCCGCTTCTTTATCACCTTCTGAACCGAGTCTTCCTTCAACACCTAAACTGGTGACTAAAGCACTTGATGGTTATGACCTTGTTGAGAAACTTTGAGTTACTTTCACTAAGATCTCACTTTGAGACTTGCTTCAGTTTGCTCTAGTTTATCAAGATATGCTTCAATAAGCCTTGAAAATAGTCTTCATGCCTTCTTCTGCTGGGCTAATGGATTTTAATGCATTGATAGATCATATTCATACCAATTCACTGAATATTACATTCTATCCAGAAGAACTCCCACCTTGAGAAGTACAGAAGCAAGTGGAACCTCTAATGATCATAGTTAAGATTAATAAAATTGGCATTAGATGTACTCTCATTGATATTGGTTTAGTGCTCAATGTATGTATCATTGATATATTGCCTAAAATTAAAATTGATTCATCTTCTCTTACCACTTCTTTTGTTTTCATTCATGGGTTCGATAATGTTGGGCGATGAGCTCTAGGTACAATAGTATTAACTTTGTAGCTTGGACCCATTACTGTACCGACCCTGGTATAGGTTATGTAAGAAAATTTACCATATAACCTTCTTCTTGGTAGACCATGGATTCCAACTATGGGTCTAGTCCTTTCCACCTTGCATAAATCCATAAATTTCATTCATAATAGTCAAGTATTCATAGTTAGGGTTGACCTTGATACTATGCACTTATGTGAGATGGAAGCTACCAGTTAGGCTTCGGCTCTTCCTACTCTTATCCCTTCAATGTCTTACAATGTGTTGATGTCTACTCTAGAAGTATCTATTACAAAGCATACCCTTGAGTCAGATGTCCCTAAAGAAGATAATTCTAAAGCGGGATATTCTGATTCTACTCCTACTTCTTCTCAAAGGAATGCATGTCTCAATGATGATTAGGGTTCTTTAGACTTTACAAAATCCTGCATTTGAGAATATAATGTCAACTTGATCCACTTACACCTTCTAATAACATCATCCAAACCAACTATCAAAGATGGTTATTCTTCTACATCATGGGTTAATGTGAATAACAATTGTAATTTTCTTAATTTTGATCTTCCTCCCTCTAAGGAAGATGATCATGGTTTTGTTAAAGAGGATGTTGGTAGTCCTATCAAGAAGGATTATGATGATCTCATAGAGGACTATGATCCCAATTGCTGGAATAATGCTTTTTATGAGGATCCTCCTCCTTGTCATTATTTTCAAACACGTTATGGCATAGGCTTCAAACTTGTCTCTAAATATGGCTATGGGCATAGAGGTTGTGGGTGTAATGAACAAGGCATTCATGTCCCTAGAGAATGTGTACCCCATAAGCATAACTTTGGAATTGGTTGCTAGAATGAACAATCTAAATGAAAACCATGGTTGAATGTTGATATGATTTCTTCTCAACCTCGTTCTCTCGGATTGATTCATCTTCCATTATCTGTTATCTTCATGTCTTCTTCTTCTAAGCAGTCAAAATCTTCTTTACAAGAGAAAGGGTTGTTTCTTGCTCCTCATTCTTTATTTGAGAAAAAGCATATTTTTTTAGGCTTCTTAAAGCCTACTTAATTACTCTTCCTCCTCCTACACATAAGAAATTTTATAAGCATGATAAAGAAAAACATTCTTTTTGTGCATACCATCGAGTGCCTGATCATTCCACTAGTGAAAGTAAGGCCTTGAAGGATAAAATAAAACTTCTTGATTCTAGTGTCATCACTCCTCCAACTATTGATACACCTATCTTCTCTTCACATGACAAGTGATATTGAGGTCTACATCTATCTTTTCCATTGTAATAATTTTCTCATAAGGTTCTCACACCTCCCTTCTATAATATCTTGCATGATTCCCCTCCCCTGTATGCTAGGGGGGAAGTGATAACTCATTCTAGAGATGTGTTTCATTCGTAAGTACCCCCTCTCTTCTCTCTATCTTTCAATTGGAGCATCCCTTGATTGGACCCATTTCTTTTGAAGGGTTCTTGATGGAACCCCATTTGAAAGCTTCTCCTTCAAATGAATTCATTGGATTCTAGCTTGTGGGAAACCTAACTAGACCTATCTTATATTTTGGCATCTAGCTTGGGGGAAACCCAACTAGACCTATCTTTTCTATGACTGTCCTGCAATGCAACTTGTAGTAGTCATATGATTTTCTTATCAGTCTTTCTTTGTAGGACCAATAACCTTAGAGCTCTTTGCATCAAGCTTTCCTTATAGGAATGAGCACCTATAAGGACCCATCAAACTCTGCAGAGTCTCTCACATCAAGATTCCCTCAAGACCAAGCACTTGGGGTGCCTCATTCCTTTCTAGCTCCTCCCTCTCTCTCTTCTCTTCTCAATTTTGTATGCCAAATCAAAGACTTGCATATTATTCATCCCAAGTATATACTTCTTTCTCTCTTTGAAATTGGTTGCTTCCCTAAATTTTGGGTGCATTCTTCTCTCCATTTAAGATTTCTTCTATGTCTTATTTCTTAATTTGGGGATGATGCACAGTACTGAGACAACCTTCTACATCAAAGTCTCTTTTACTTTGTTGACTCAAATCTTTTAGTTTTGTTTATGTGCCCCTGTGTGTCTTATTCATGTAAATTTTCTAACCCTATGATATAATGGCTTTTTATGCTCTAACATTGTTATCTTGTGTAGATTTTTATTTTCTAATGCATTTCTTTTGTAGGTCTTCAATTTGGGGGCATGCTTCCTTGGTTCGAAGAGTTATCTGCTTCCTCTATAGTATCTTTTTGGTACCATGATGTTATTTATGTTAGTAGGTTTCCTTTAGCATGCATATTAGTGTAGATTCATATGCCCTCTAAAGTGGGGGTCAAATTTAATGTCATAAAAATTCACCCCTTGCAATTTCACATACATTCTTGTATCCACTTTAGTGTCCACTCATTTTGTATTCATGTACTCTCATTTTAGCCTTTGCATCAGCCTTTTTCCCTTCTCAGGATGCTTAGGACCCCTTTTTAATAGCTACCATCACGTGTCAAATTTGCATCAAACATTGTGCTTTTCCCATTCTCATCATTTTATAGAGTGATCTATCTAGACACTAGTGCACCACGCTATAATTTTGTGTCATTTCAACATTCAAACAACCATTTTTAAGTGGCTTGCCACTTCTTAGCTACTTTTTTTAGTTGTAATAGCTTGAGATGTGTTGTAACAACTTGAGAAGCTTTATTTCCCTCCTCTTCCCTCTTTAAATGCTATCTCCTCAATTCATTTGGTCTTCTTCCCCTTATTCACTTCTCTCTTGGATATTTTATTGCCTTTCTCTCACTATATTTCTTGTACAACTCTCCACAACTTGCTACAAGATAACTCTCGAGCTCTTACAACACTCTTTGAAAGTATCTTGGCCCTTACAACCCTCTCTTTCATCATTACATTCCCTTTGGCTTACTTAAGCTTTGCATGTGATATTTATCTTACCTTGTATCTTTGAGTATCTTACAATTTCTCACATCCCCTATCAATTGAATCTCTACTTCATGATACAAGTTCTCCTCCTTGAGCGGGGATTTTTTTATCACTCTTGTATTCATTTTATTTCTAATTATTTCTCACTATCTATCTAGTTGTCCCTAGAGGTGGGAACATCAAAACAGAGCTTTGACTGAGGCAAGACCCTAAACAACCCCAACATTTTTCCCTTGATCTTATGTGTGTAGGTGTTGAAGATATATACTTGTTGGAGGCTTTATTAATTGGGTTGTTGTGAGAATTTTATATCCCTTACTCTATTACTTTACCATTCATACTTCTCTTTATTCTATTTTTATTATTTTATGTTATCTCCCGCATTCTTAAGAGTTCTTAACAATCTGATTATTAGTAGTCATTTAGTTGTTTTTTATGATAAACTTGGTTTCTATTCCATACGAGATGTCAGTGCACCTTTAGAACTCCAATGCATTGTGCTACCATCCCTATTTTGTGCTATCATCCTTTGGCCAAGAACCTATAAGTCTATCTAGAAAACCTTTGTGATCTACTCCTTATGATTCTAGAACTCTCACTTTGTTCCTTGAGGTAGTTTGGGGCAGTTCATTCCTTTGGAATATCTTGAGAATAAAGAGACTCATGAGTAGTGAATCCCCCTTCTATGCAAATACTACACCAAATAATCACTATGATAAGCTCCCACTGAATTGTGTAATCAATATATCTGTGACATCGCGATAACAACCTCCTCAATGGATATAAACCAAATGTCCTCATGCAATGAAAGAACTCAACTGTAATATACCAAGAGATCCTAAAATGAAAATTAAAACCATGATCATCAAGCCAATAATATACCTCACCACAAAAAACCTAGAAGTAATCCAACACCACCAAAAAAGAACCCACATAAACAATCATTTCATGCCAAATTCCCTAAATCAAAGGAACATTCATGACACCATGATCACACCAAATGTACAAAAACAAATTTCAATCATGTCACACATTTTTGTATCACATAGTCAACAACATAGGCCACACATCATGACTATACATGCTAATAACATCTCTCCATCTCAACATGAAAACTAGACTAGAGAAATAAGTGACTAAACCAAGCAACAAATTTTAATCTACATCAAAACTTAAGCATCTATGGACATATGCATCCCACATCTAATTCATATATGCAACCTGTAAGTATAGACAACCTACAACACTCATAACTCATAGATCCAATAATGAAACATACAAATCCAACAATATATAGATAAACATATCAAATGAGAATAATTAAAGATGTGCATGTGAGTATACAATAACTCAAACACCAAATCACCAAGATCTAAATAGCCATAAGCTCATAAAAGTACCAAAATTTACAGGAACCCATAAATAGCTCAAATGAATTAAAAAAAAATCATTCCAAAACATCTTCAAACCTAATCCACTATATAGTGCTCTAAACAGGATATTTGTTGGCTATACAAAGTCTAAAATTTGACTCCATATGCATAATTTATGACCTCTCTAAGCCCACAAAGAACATCCAACTTGCAACAAATATTTAATTTTTCACCAAAATCTAGAAAAACCACTAATACCACAACGTAGTTCTCAAAACCACATTTCCAATGAGTATAAGAATTCAAAAACTAGACATCTTGGGCAATATTTATGCCCCTTAGAAAAAAAATCCATAATTATCTTATATATGCCTATGTCGCCAAAAAGTGTAGTCTTCGACACTTTTTCACTCATTTTGGCCATTTGCCTTGGATTTTGGCCTTGTTTTACCTTGATTCAACCTTGTAAGCTTGAAATTCAACAATAGCATAAAGGTGTTTTACTAAGGTGTTGTGAAGTGTTGTAACACATTTCCTCACTTTTCTAAGACCCTTTCAACACAATTCACCTAAACAACACCCTTTTACCCCTTTCCAAGCTTTGTGCCAAGGTTTTGTAAAGTGTTGTAAGGTATTTTCACATCTTCCTAGGCTCATAATTCATTAATTAACCCTTTTCCTATGATAATTTGTCCCCTTAATGTACTTTTAGTCCCAAATTACAAGTGTTTCAGGAGGAAAATTTGATAAAATTCAATAAACATTATTTAATTCCCATCCACCACTTCAAATTTCCCAAGTGTACTAGGTCACCACCTTGGGTGACCTAGTCCCTTTTGGCATAAAATTCAAATTTAAAATAAAATCTAATGGGAATCTTCCCTCCTAAACCCTAGTGTCGGCCTATCATGTTGCATTTTGAGAAAATTAGGGTTTTGCATGTACAAATAAGGGTTTTCACCTTCATTTTTCTCCCTCCCAAGCTTATTTTTACATCTCTTCACAAGTAGTCTTGCACTCAAGCCTCCAAAGTAGGCAATCAAGCATAAGGGTTTCACAAGCAACCTCCATTGGAGTTGTTCTTGCATGTTGAAGACCTCAACAACAAAGGATTTGGTGATCATTTATAGTGTTTATCATTCGAGCATCTCTCCTTTGATTTGTTTCTCATTTGGGTTTAGCTACCATCAAAGGGGTCTGACTTAGGCAAACCCCTATTCCCTAACCCCAATATTCTCTTGGTCTTTGCATGTGTTTTTAGGTTTGTATTCAGATTTGGTGAAGTACAAAGTGTTGGAGAAAGTAAAAACATTCCATCCAAGTCACATCAAGGCATCAAACCCTAGGAGAGAAAGGACAAGCTACAGGTCATTTTCAAGAGTTTCAGACACATACTGCTATAGAAAAGGGAAGCATCAACTGGGACCCACATAATCAGACCGTAAATCCTCAGAAAAAATCAAGAGGACTAGGTCGCCACTATTGGTGACCTTGTCCCTGTGCGAAGCCTAAAAAAGGGTTTTTGCATTTTTGGGTACACTTTTCCCCAAAACTTTGTTCGATAGATTTTCTCGACAGGAGGACTAGGTCGTCCAACTTGGCATAAATGTCACTCTGCTGATTTCAGAAATTTTCCAAAATATTCTAGGACCATTCATCTGCAACATCTCATTTCCAGGTGCACAAGTCCTCAACTCTCCCATTTACTTTATGTTTTGCATACATTTAGGTCATTCAAGTTAGTTTGTATTAGTTTACATTCACTTTGTTTACATTTCATACATTAGATTACTATCATTTTATTTTTAGATTTCAGCCACACTACACACACATATCACAACTTTCATCAATCAACCCTCCATTTGAATGAAATCACCAAAATAATCTTATCACTAGGTGAAAGAGTGTCATTCCTCCACCAAGTGCTCCTAGGTGAAAAACCCTAGGATCCTAGTAAAGGTAATCCTCTTTCCCTTGTTGGCATATATTTTTGGTGGTTCATTTTGGTGGACCTGGCCGTAGACCACTTGCTAACTTTCAGATTTTGCATTTCATCTTAGGAGATAGCTTGCATTGCATTGAAAATTTTGCATTGTTTGCATCCTAGGGTTTGTAGAAAAAGTGCATTAGTGAAAGTTGATGCTATAATTGCATTGTGCATTACATTTCAGTCAAAAAATACAAAAAAAATTGCATTTCTAGACTCTGTTTGTATCAGAAAGTCAGAAAAAGCATAAAAAGCAGTTAAAAACTCAAAAACTAGTCAAAAAAAGCACTATTGGGACTAAGTCGCCACACTGGGCGACCTAGTCCTCCTCACAAATTTTTCCTCAATGTTTCTGTCATTTTCAACACTTTGTTTGCATTTCTTCTTTTTGTATTTTTCCTTCTGTTTTCATTTCTAGATTTTCTCTTTTAGTCCATTTCTTGTCGTTACTTCGCTCCCATCATGGCCATGTCTTTCAAAAAGTTGTGGACATCCCTATTATCCTTAATAGACATGTCAAGCTGCACCTGTTTCATTGATCCTAATGATCTTGAACCAAATCCCAATGATTTTCCTCCTCCCAAAGTAGACATCATTGGAGATGATGATGCTAGCATTTATCGGTTCCTTAATGGATGCCTTGACAACCTTGAAGAAAATGCTTCTTTTTAGCCCTCTATGAATCAACCAGTAATGCCTAACATATCATCCCATTAAACATTTGCTTACCTTCACCTGGAAACACAACATGGGTGTCAGTTCCCTACTTAAGGTGAGCCTAGTTCCCCTCACCCTATCCCTCCTCAACCCTTTTATCATAACCCGGTCACCCACCCTCTCATTAATCTCCAAAAAACTTATGGAAAAGGGTTTACCATCCTAAGCAAACAAGGTGGTGATCTCACAAACAAACATGAAACTCACAAATTGTATGCACAGTTGTCACCTAATGAAAATCCAACAGGCATTGGTTATCAAGCTCCCCCTCATGATAGGGTGCCTCCTAGAGAATCTCTTAGGCTCCGTGATGATGGAACGGTGATATTTGATTCCCTTACCGACTTGGATATTCTCCTTCCTAAGGAAAGGTCACCATCCCCTCACAAAAACAATGCTAAACCATCGGTCATCTCAAGACCTCCTGCTCCCATACTCACTTTTGAAGTTGGAGAATCCAGCAGACGCAAGAGGCCATATAAATTACAGAAACTTAAGTTTCCTCTCCATCCACCACTTGAATTTGAAATAAAATTATACATCCTCTTAAACAAAGGGCTCATCACTTTACCTCATCATAATCGATTGTTCATTTGTCCTAAAGATGCTAATGTACCACATTGTTCTTATCATTGTGTTCTTGGCCATAGAAGTGATGAATGTTGACATCTACGAGAGATACTGAGTAAGTATCTCTTTGTTGGTAACGAGTGCTACCCTATTGACCCCTAACTACTCTAGTGCACCCTTTCATGTAATAGTTGTAGAACATGTCCTTCTCACTATCACATGTCCCTTCCTATCACCTATCTTAGCTCACTCCATCCCTGCACTCAGTGGGGGCAAGCGGTTGGTAGCCTTGTCCTAGTAATGCATTTGTTCTTGTCCCTTGGCTTCATTATTCACCTCCCACTTCTTCCCACCAAAACTAGGAGGCGATGACTTGTTTCAAGGTTGATTTACACTTGCCTTACTATTATTTTGTTTGTATGTTTGTAATGTACTCCTCGTATCATTGCATTTGATGTTGTTGTTTCTCTTTGTGACATTCTTCTACATGTCTCTCACTTCTTCTATATGTTGTACATTTGTTTCAGTTTTTATTTTGTTTGTTTCCTTCCATTTGGGGATGATGCAAGGCATTGAGACCACAATTTCTCCTTCATGTTGACCCAAATGGACCCCTTTTTTTTCCTTTTTCTTTTGCTCCTTTTAACTTTCATTTGGGGATGATGCAAGGAATTGAAACCGCAATGTCTCCTTCATGTTGACCCAAATGAACCTCTCATTCCCTTTCGCCTTTCATTTGAGGATGATAAAAGACATTAAGAACATAATGTATCCTTCATGTTGACTCAAAAACAAGGATCCTTTTCATTTGTCTTTTTATGTTGCTTTTATTATCCTTTTGGGGATGATGCAAAGCGTTGAGACATCCTATGTCTCTTCCATGTTGACCCAAATTGACTCTTCTTTTTCATTTGTTGTCACTCTCTTTGTGTCCTTCCAGTTCTATTTATTTGGGGGAATGATGATAGTTCCACACTTTCTAAACAAAAATTGCAGCAACAAATATGCTAACCCCGAATCCATAGATCTCTTATGTGTTTTGCATTTTTGGGGGCAACCCCCTTTTCTCTTTATTTTCTCTTCTTCTTTCGCATGACACAACCTCACTTGGACACCTATCACTTGACATAGGGATATTCAAGTAGGCTCTCATGTATTTTTATTTTCTGTTGCATTTTTCCTTTCTCTACTTTAAAGAAGTTGCTCCCAAAATGGTGTGTACCAATCCCTTTAAAGCTGGGGCATACATTGGCACTATTTTTTATTTTTTTTTGCATTTTTTTTTTCTTTGTTCATGCTTCCTAGTGCAGCCTTTTCACTTCACATGATGTGTTTCTCACTTTGTGAGTGAAATTTGGTGTAATGTCCTTCATAGGTGTGACTTATCTTAGCATATTACATTCCTCTTAGTGGCCTGATGCGACACACTACATCCCTTAAGTTGTGAATCTTATATCCTTTGATAAGTACTCTTTGGAGACATTAGACACAATGTTCCCTAAGCTGAAGACCTCATACAAACTAAACAAGACTCCTTGGAACACTCTTTTTACATTTTTTATTTTTGCATTTTTCACTTTTGCATTTTGTTGCACTTTTGCATTTGTGCATACATGGCCACCTTGCATAACACAACCTACATGGATGTGGTTCCATATTCCATTTTTTCATTAGTTCTAAGCATCCAAGGCTTTTCTTGTCTTATGAACTGAACCCTTGTCTTTTGTGGCACCTTATCAAAGTTATCAAGGGGTATAACTTTGGCATGGTTGAGTGATAATCCCAACTAGCAGCACGACTTTCCCCATAGCCACATTTTTGTGTGTGAGTGCATACCAACTGTGTGTATGTATCTCACCACATTTTGGCATTCTCATATGGTGAACAACTGAAATTCTCATCAGCCCAAAGTGAGTACATCCATTTCTTTCGGACAAACAACCTAGATCTGATCCACAACTAGCTAGACAAACGGTCAAAGCTTGATTCAACGTTTCTCCACCCTTTCACATCACTCCTTGTGTGACCTTTTGTACTTATGATTGGTTTTCCATGGGATCTTTATCTTGGGGGCTTGATCACCTCTCTTGATCATAGTCATCTCACCTTACTAGCATGATTACATTAGATCCCCCTCGACATGCCTGATTCAACTACTGTAGTGTGAGTTTGAAGCGATTTTATCCTCTCACTAAAGTGGGGGCTAAATGTGTCATCAAAAAGTGTAGTCTTTGGCACTCTTTCACTCATTTTGGCCTTTTCCCTTGGATTTTGGCCTTGTTTTACCTTGATTCAGCCTTGTAAGCTTGAAATTCAACAATAGGATAACGACGTTTTACTAAGGTGTTGTGAAATGTTGTAACAAATTTCCTCACTTTTCTAAGACTCTTTCAACACAATTCACCTAAAAAACACCCTTTTACCCCTTTCCAAGCTTTGTGCCAAGGTGTTGTAAAGTGTTGTAAGGCATTTTCACATTTTCCTAGGCTCATGATTCATTAATTAACCCTTTTCTTATGATAATTTATCCCCTTAATGTACTTTTAGTCCCGACTTAAGAATGTTTTAGGGGGAAAAGATGATAAACATCATTAAACATTATTTAATTCTCAACCACCACTTGAAATTTCCCAAGTGGACTAGGTCACCACCTTGGGTGATGTAGTCCCTTTTGGCATAAAATTCAAATTTAAAATACAATCTAATGAGAATCTTGCCTCCTAAACCCTAGTGTCGGCCTATCTTGTCACATTTCAAAAAAAATAGGGTTTTACATCTACAAATAAGGGTTTTCCCCTTCATTTTTCTCCCTCCCAAGCTCATTTTTACATCTCTTCACAAATACTCTTGCACTCAAGCCTCCAAAGCAAGAAATCAAGCACAAGGGTTTCACAAGCAACCTCCATTGGAGTTGTTATTGCATGTTGTAGACCTCAACAACAAAGGATTTGGTGAGCATTTACATTTTTTATCATTCGATCATCTCTCCTTTGATTTGTTTCTCATTTGGGTTTAGCTACCATCAAAGGGGTTTGACTTAGGCAAACCCCTATTCCCTAACCCCAATATTCTATTGGTCTTTGCACACGTTTGCAAGTTTGTATTCAGATTTGGTGAAGTACAAAGTGTTGGAGAAAGTACAAACATTCCATCCAAGTCACATCAAGGCATCAAATCCTAGAAGGAGCAAAAGGACAAGCTATAGGTCATTTTTGGGAGTTTTAGACACGAACTGCTACAGAAAAGGGAAGCATCAATCGAGACCCATAGAATCAAACCTTGAATCTGTAGAAAGAATCAAGAGGACTAGGTTGCCACTATTAGCAACCTTGTCCCTATCCTAAGCCTAAAAATGGGTTTTTTCACTTTTGGGTACCATTTTCCCTGAAACCTGGTCAAATAGATTTTCCCGAAAGGAGCAATAGGTCGCCCAACTTGGTGTAAATATCCCTCTACTGATTTCAGATAATTTCTAGAATATTCTAGGACCATTCATCTACAACATCTCATTTCTAGGTGCACAAGTCCTCAACTCTCCCATTTACTTTATGTTTTGCATACATTTAGGTCATTTAGGTTAGTTTTCATTAGTTTACATTCACTTTGTTTACATTCCATACATTAGATTACTATCATTTCATTTTCAATTTTCAGCCACACTACACACACATATCAGAACCTTCATCAATCAGCCCTCCCTTTGAATGAAATCATCAAAATACTCATATCACTAGGTGAAAGAGTGTCAATCCTCCACCAAGTGCTCCTAGGTGAAAAACCCTAGGAGCCTAGTAAAGGGAATCCTCTTTCCCTTGTTTGCATATCTTTTTGGTGGTTCAAATCCAAAGAGAGGTGGCCCTTGGGCTGAGCCACCAGTGGCCCACTAGTGGTGCCTAGGTGGGGCATCAATGGCTGACTTAAAATTGAAATTAAAAGTGGATTTAATTTTTAACATTAAAAATGGTGGATTTTTAGTATTTTTAGCCTACATGGGGCTAGGTTGCTAGCCCAAGTCAACCAAGGGCCTAGATTCAAGGGGATAAACCATACCAACCTTGCAACCCACTGGCTGACGACCCTTATCGGCCAATAGGTTGACAACACTGATAGTGTTGTTTCGCCTATTAAAATAGGCTAACATGGGTAGGGGTGGCATGGGGTCTGCAAACCCCCCAACCCCCTAAAATTATTATTATTATTATTATTATTTTTAATTTAAATTTTTAAATACTATGCAAGTAAAATTATTATTTTTATATTATAGGATGGTTGTATGACCGAGGGGCAAGGAGGGATTTTTTTCACAATGACCTAAATAGGCCAATTTTTTTGTAAGTCTTCATCTCTTGAGCCTCCTAGATCCAATGATGAGGTATGTTCTATCCCAAGAGATCATCTAAAATATTTCCCCTAAAAAACCCTCATAGTGAACATCCATAAAAAAATTCCAACAAAGATTCATAAATCTAGATATGCAAAAAGTAACCATAGATAAACAACCTCAAAACCCCAAATCTTTAAAAATAACCTACACAAAACCCTCATATCTTGCAATGTCTTCATTATTTCCCTGAAAGCCCTATATTCAACTATATGCCAAATCCACTCCAATAAGGATTATATAAACCACAACCATGGCTTTGATACCAAATGAAAGGAAATATGTATCAGCTCAAGAAAATTTCCACATAACCCAAATAGAGATATCTATGCAAGCAAGTATTCAAAATCCATGTGCAAAAGAATAGACAATATAACATCAAAGATGACACAAGATATACCCTTAGAAAACCCTTAAGAGGGTAAAACTCAATCTCCAAAAGTATCCATCACTCATGTATTATTTAGTGATAAATATTACAATACATCTTTAGAGTCTCTATGAATACCCTTGAAACATCAATCCCTCTACAAGAACTCCATGTGAACAAGCATGTAACCATACATCCCATGCCATGCTACAATCCTCACAAATGCAAACAAGAGATGCTCCCTACCCGTTAGCTAGATAGCCAAACCAATAAGCCAATCCTAGACAACTACCCTTGTTTTTTTCTTATATAGAAATATTCTCATGCAAAATCACCAAGTGGTATTACATAAAACCATGTGATTAATATCATGAGCTTACAAAACCATTAATCTTCACACTTACTTTTTGGTACTAAGTTTTTCCAAAAATAAACATTATCCCAATGTGCAACCCCACATTAAATATTTAACACAATGTTACATACAACACATAAAGTAGCCCCGAGAATGCTAACTCATGTGATGCACACATCCCTATAAACCCTAGGTTCACCACATAATAAATAAAATATTACAATAAAACATTATGAAAGGTGGAAAAAAAACCTTTTCCTAAGACATATAAGACACAATCTAGAAAAAAATGCACACATATAAACTATAATTAACAACATAATAATCCAAAAATTTATGAAATAAACATGGAGCATACATGAAGCATACCCAAAGCATAGATGAGAAATAAATAGCATACAAAGAAAACAAAAACATGTGAGTTATGACATCATGTACTTTCAAAATCCCCAAAGTCTTACTAGGATCCATACCAAATACAACATTGATAAGTCATGGCCTAGTAAAGTTTGATATTTTCTAAGTGGATCATAAATATGTGAAAGAACCACAAGCTAGTGAAGTTAGATATTGAGTAGGTGAACCTCACAAGAAACAACATAGGAAATTGAATTTGTTCACTAGGTGAGTTTCATGAATAAGTGAAAGCATGATGGGCTAGTAAAGTCCAATATTTACTACATGAGCTTCAAAAATAGAAAATGAAAATAACATAGGCTAGTGAAATCCAATATTCACTAGGTGAGTTTTTTGTTGTTTACTAAGTAGCTCTAATAAAGTTCTAAAAATATGATCAAGAGATGTTATGATAGTATCAATACATTCTTGGTGTCTAATAAAATTTAGAAAACATAGTGGAATGCATGCCCTCAACTTAACATAATTGCTGATGATAATAAGGAGAAATTAGCTTTAAGGTAGAATGAGTGATAAATGGAAAGGATCTAGGAATGAGTAATTTTTAGGAAGCCATATGCTAAGTGATAAGTTTCCAAAAGCTTCATCATTAGAAGATCTTCCCCCAAATCAAATCAATACCATATGTGAAAGCTAATATCATAAGATAGCATATAAGGGATCCAAAGGCTTGGGGTCAGTATGAATGATAGATACTGTATATCAAAATGATCATTTTTGAATTGACATAATTCAAAAATACTATGGAGCTATGTGTACAAGGGAATAAGAGAACACTAAAAAATATTAATTTAGGGGGACATGGAGGAGAACTAAATTTCTTGATGTTTTGCATCATCCCCAAAAGGAAAAGAAAGTCATTTATGACAAATTAAAGAATGACGATACATATAGAAGAATGTCACAAAATATTATTTCTCTTTGTATCCTTGTGCCAAAAAGAGAATCAAGGGTCATTCAAAGAGAACTCATAAATATATAAATGGAGAAAAATATTAAAGGAGTGATAATAGATGAAAGCATAACACAAAGATAAAAGAGTACCAAAATAGTGAGCTAGTCTATAGTGGATCATCTGAATCTAAATCCTTCTCACTATAAATGGATGGTAAGAAACATGCTAGATGAACCAAAATGAGTGTAGTATAGGGAGAGGTACCTAGTTTAAAAAATGGTGTATTTCTTGTTGAAGAAGGATTGTTACACATGCCTCAAGAAGCTAAGTTCATGGGTAAAAGTACAAAGTTGTGTCACACTTTTTGGCCAACTTATTAATACAAGTGAATTCAAGTATTTCTAACTAAAAGCCAATTTTGGTCAAGCATATGATCTAGTAAGATTAATTGTAGCTAATTTAGATATGTCCACAACCTTTCTAGCTAAAATTATTGGAAAATGCATATGTAACACCACTTTGAGGTCAATTTACCAAAAAATAAAATTATTTGAAAAACTTGATGTTTCAACAACTCCTACTCATGTAAATAATAACTTAACTCAAATTCACTTTTTAGTGGAACAACTTTCCAGAGCCATGAATTTTGACTTGGGTGTTTGATTAGTATTATAATATATCATTGGAAAGATCGCAAAGGGATCTTAATGTTGAAATCATCTAAAGGTCATCTCATCCATTTTTCAAGCTTTTTCAATGTTTCTCAGGGTTTCAAATTTGAATTTGAAGTTGTATAGGAGAAATTTTTCATGACAAAAACTTGAATATCTCCCAAATAGTATAGGGTATTGAGATGATTCTCTTTCTATCAAATAAATTTTTAGTGCTACTCCTCAAGGAAAATTTTTAGGTCCATACGAGCATGTTTAGGTTGAATTTCTAAAAATAGTAAGTGACTATTTTTGACCTTTTTGAATTTTGATTGTCTTACACCCCTTAAGTGCCATCATGGGACTCAAAACAACTAAATAAAATTAAAAAACAAAAAAATTGGGTGATTTAAGATTGCCTCTACAATATTGGATGCTCCTACATCAATTTCAATGCTTTATCACATCTATTTGTAGGTAGAGACATCCTCTATGAATATAGTTCAAAAGCTCCATCTGACACCAAAGATCATAGTAAGTGATTTGATAATAACTTTTCTAGTATAGTTTTTCTCAAAAGTTGATGTGGAATGGTTTTCATTGATGTCAAAACCTAAGATCTAGAAGGTTGTGCTCCGGATGATATACAAAAATGATCTACTCTATAATGTTGTGTAGTATGGATGGTATCTGCAATCCAAATAATGGTAGTACTTCTTTTTGAGACATCGGTGGAAGACAATTAATATAGAATATTGAAGAATAATCTTTTTCTATAGGTTGTTGTATCTAAAGCATATTCTAGGTATCCTTTCTATCCGAACATTCATGTAGCTTGCCACAATTTTTGGTATGTCTGACTGCATTTATCTGGTTGGTATTGAAATTGATGTTGATCAAGATTTTTTCTTGGTTGTGGCACTCCCATGAAATCTGGAATATATCTCATACAATTCAATGTTAGCTATCTTTTGGAAATATTGCTATATCTTATGTATGACCCATGTATGGGTCCCAATGTAACATGGTAAGAAGATACCTTATGTGCAACTTATCATTTGGGTCTAGTGCTAGCATGTCAAGCCTTAGTGAATACTTCAAGGTTGTTCGTCGAGCCGACATATTTTTGCTAGGTCAACTCATTTTGTTCTTTGGGTGCATATATATATACATGTATGTGGAACATCTAAGAGGCATATGAATACAAGAAGTGTGGAATGTGCAAATAGTGATAAAGGTGTGAAATATTGTGCATCAAGGATTAGAGAAGGAAATGAAGGAAAGTACCAAGTAGAAGTAATCTATTTTTCTGAAGCAGTGGAAGGAAGGTTGGAAGAAGATTCTTGACCAGATCTGCTAAAATAAGATGTTGTGCTCTTAACTAGAATTGAATTCATGCATATGTAGATGCAACTTCATCAGTTCATGTTTTATCCATTTTTGTAATCAATGGTTTTTGTATCTTGGGCAATGAGCCCACCAACAGTGAGCCACCTAGTAGTGAGTCATACCCATAGTGAGAATTTTTGTAGTGAGCCCTTATAAAAATCACTTTAAATGGTGTCACCTTAACTGGTGTTTTATAATTGAGAATTAACATTCTTCATGTTTTTTCCCATCTTGGGGGTTTCCATATAAATTCTGGTGTTCATTATGCATGGTGTTGTTTGGTGCTTGCATGTTCATGTCTATTTTAATTCATATATGAATAGTTTATGATTTCTCCAAATTAAGTAAAGAAATAAAAGCGTTTTGGGATAACTGATTCACCCACCCTCTTAGTTATCTGGACTGCTCAACAGTTGGTATCAAATCTTGGTCCCTTGCAGATAAAACTTAAACGCTTGAGGGAGATCTTGGTAGCTTGAACAAATGGTAGGAGATTATTATTTTGAGGAATAATTGAAGTAAATATTAAGTGATATGGAAAGTACAAAATCTGAGAGTGAGGAAATGAAAGAAAACATCAAGGAGGAAAATTATTGTATCTCAAAGCTAAGGGAGAAAATCCAAAAATTCAAAGCAAGACATAGAGAGGTCGACGAGGAATTAAAGGAGTCAAATTAAAATAATATGAATCTAAAGATTTAGTTAGATGAATGCAAAATGATAGAATAAATTCTCAAAGATACCATCAAACGAAAATAAGAATAAAATGAGAAGTTGGATCAAGAGTTAAGGAGGATGAAATAAGAAGCTAGATTGTGTGAAAGTAGCATGATTCTGGATCAAATTTTGTCCCTACAAAAATTTCACAAGGATAAGGAAGGACTTGGCTTCTTAGGTGAAAACTCAAATCTAAACACTAAGGGTAAATATAATGTAATGGAAGTTAAAGAAAGATCTGTTGTAACAAGCAAAGTTTGGAACTCTAGAAGATCTACAAAAAGGCCTTTGGTGAGGCAACCAAATTCTCAAAGGTACTTATCATTCAATGGTCATTGTTTTCTATGCAAAAAATTTGGACATAAGGCTCTAGAGTGTAGAAGCAGGGAAGGAACCAGATATTCAATGCTTTAATTGTCACAATTTTGGTCACAAAACAAGTAATTTTGGAAGTCAATTATCCCATCTGGTTAGAAGGAATGAAATGAACAATCTCTTTTATGCTTATTTCTACTTATTCCATGGTTATGGTCACAAAGCTAATCAATGCAGATCCAGATTTCACTCAATTAGGTCAGAACAAAGATGTTACAAGTGTAATGAATCTGGACATTATGCTAAAAAATGCAGATATGCTACTTTGAAAAGGACTGAAGACAAAAGAGTTCCAGATTTAGATGAATCTAAAAGGAAGTCTATCATTGTTTGGAAGAAAAAGGAAATGAGTGTGAAGAGCCCTTCTTTGGTACCTAATCTCGATATTAAATCTTCTAGAAATTGAGCCAATCACCTTGGATGAGGGGGGGATTTGCAATACATATCATGTTGGTTCCCCCTCTCCGAAGAAAGATTGATGTGTTTCTAACATGATTAAGCTAGATCCGAGTGATGTTGCATAATGGAGGTTAATTCGTCTGGTTGAAAAGAGAAGTACAATTGTTGGTGTCATCAATACATGTTTTGGCGGTGAAGTCATCATGAGAAATTAAGGATAAAAGATGGAGTTTCAAATCATTTCTCACTATTGCAAGGAAGAATAAGAGTTTTTTCATTGAGTGATAAAGGAATGAAGAAGTGGAGTGTGACGATGGAATCAGTGTTGATTGGTAGTGAATCCAGTGGTGGTATTCCACTGAAGCTAAAGGGAGTTGAGTTTGATGAGTTTGATCATCAAAAGATGAAGGAAATGGAGCTAGGGTTGAAGGTTGGCGAATTGTAAAATGTGAGTGTCGTAGGCATGGATTTGTGGGGAGAATTCCCTTGGTTTTCTAACAAGGAGTCTATCTTGTTCCTATTGATTTGTTTCAAGGATGGAAACATTATCTTGGAAAAACCCTATCAGGTCATGAAGGAAGCCATTGAAGCTATTACTGGTTTGTGCAGGGTTGGTGACCTCCTTGGGAAGAAAACCATGAAATACAGAGACATGGAGGAACTTTCTAGTATAAAAAAAACCCCCGAGCTCTACTGATAAATACCATTGCCGATACTATAGTAAGGTATGCTGCTTATGGTATCTCATACAAAATCTACTTCCAAAATAGTGAAGGTTCTACATCTTCTATTGTTGTGTTTCTTATACATAAGATGGTGAAGGAAAATCAATAGTTTGATCTATGTAGCCTAGTAATGGAAAACCTATTTGAGAATGTCAAAATGTATGTAGTTGAGAGTTATCCCTTTCGGTTTGGGCCTCTACTCATGTGCTTAGTGTTCTACTTTCTGAATTTTTTACCATCAAAGGTGAATGCTAAGTGGTAGTCTGACATCCCTATTAAAAAGAAAGTTCACAAATACGTGGAATGTTTAGAAGATAAAGTAAGTAAGTGAAAATCTTATTTCTCATCCTTGCAGTTGAATTCATGCTCTGGTATGATAGTATCTAGTGCTATTCCTATTA
Organism: Sequoiadendron giganteum; assembly: GCA_007115665.2. Taxonomy (NCBI): domain Eukaryota; kingdom Viridiplantae; phylum Streptophyta; class Pinopsida; order Cupressales; family Cupressaceae; genus Sequoiadendron; species Sequoiadendron giganteum. The sequence goes on from CM021102.1 coordinate 193,898,992, forward strand.
GTCAGTTTGAGGAGGGTTCCTCCTCTATTAAGAGGGAATTAGAGGTTTCTATTGGTGTTTCCCCTCTAGAACTTAAAAGGAGGAAAATTAACATAAAATATATCATCACTATCTCAAAAGAGATGGACAAGGAAGAAGAGTCTCTACCCAATTTATATGAAGTTTGGTCCATGTTAAATGTAAGTGATATGAAAAAGGCTAGTATAATGTGGAATGAATGCTCTCCGATCAGTAGGCCTAGAATTGAAGAATCCTTGGTGGAGTATTTGTTTAAAAAGGGCATTACATTTTTTGTTGTTTCTGAATCTTTACTAGGTGATCTGGTAGAAGTTGTTGAAGAAATTTTGTTGCAAGAAAATTCTGAAGGAGACAAATTCCAAGCTATGATTGAAAGAATTTTTGTCACTGGCAAACAAAAATTATCCAAACACATTGGTGAGACAAGATAATTCCTTAAGGAGATGTTTGACATACACAAATATTGTCTCCAGTGGCCCACAACTTTTGATAATTTTATAAGCAAAATTGAAGCTATTGATTCTGAATTGAATGAGATTGGGAAGCGTTTTGACTTCTTCAAAGATAAAGATGGAAAATAGAGGATAAGAGTTGGTGAGTTGCAAGCTGAGTTGTTGTCTACTAAAATACAAAGAGAAGATGTGGTTAAAATCTTTTGGTTGGTTAAATAAATTGTTGGGATCTGGTTAGATCATATCTTCAGGATACTTTTTGATGTTGAGGATTGTGAACGATAGTGCCTATCTCTAGATTGGTCATCTTCATTTGGGATTTTGATTCTCTAGGAATGTGTGTGTGCAAGAATGGTGTCTTCAATGCAAGCTTAGAAGAATATTCTTTCAATTATGAAAGAAAGGTACAAGAAAAAATTTCATGTGAAAAGTGTTATCTTTACTTAATTTTTTGAATGCTCTTATTTGGCCCTTTTCCTTTGATGGAAAAAAGGGGGAGAAAAGGAAAGGAAGAGAAGAAAACAAAAGAGGATTTGATCTACTTAGGGGGAGTTCTTGGAATTCTTGGAATTTTTGTATTTTCTGAGTTTTTTTTTTTTTGCCATCAATGCCAAAGGGGGACATTGTTGACAAGTTATTGATGTGGCATTATTTTCATTGATGTCAAAACCCTGGATTCAAAAGGTTGTGCTCCAGATCATATACATAAGTGATCTATCTTATAATTTTGCATAGTATGGATGGTATCCTCGATCCAAATAATGGTAGTACATTTTGAGACATATGTGGAAGATAGATAATGTGGAAAATTGAATATTGTATCTAAAGCTTATTTTGCATATCCTTGCTATCTGGACATTCATGTAGCTTGCCACAAGTTTTGGTATGTTTGACTATATTTCTCTGGTTGGTACTAAAATTGATGTTGACCAAGGTTTGGTCTTGGTTGTGGAATTTCCATCAAATGAATGTTGAACGAGATTTGGTCTTGGCTGTGGCATTCCCATCAAATACATAATATATCTCATATAATTCAATGCTAGATATCTTTTGGTAATATTTATATATCTTATGTATGACCAATGTATGGGTCCCGGTGTAACGTGGTAAGAAGATCCATTATGTGTGACCTATCTTTTGGGTTTGGTGCTAGCGTTTCAAGCCTTATTTAATACTTCAAGGTTGTTCCTCAAGCTGACATGTTTTTGCTAGGCCAACTCATTTTGTTCTCTGGGTGTATATATATACATGTATGTGGAACATCTAAAAGGTATCTGAATACAAGAAGTGTGGAATGTGTGAACAATGATATAGGTGTAAAGTATTGTGTGACAAGGATCAGAGAAGGAAGTGAAGGAAAGTGCTAAGTAGAAGTAATATGTTTTTCTAAAGTAGTGGAAGGAAGGTTGGTAGAATATTCTTGACCGGATCTATTGCAATTAGATATTGTGCTCTTAACCAGAACTGAATTCATGCATATGTAGATGCAACTTCATGAGTTCATGTTTTTTCCATTTTTTAAATTGGTGGCTTTTGTATCTCGGGAAGTGAGCCCACTGGTAGTGAGCCTTACCTATGGTGAGCATTTTGGAAGTGAGCCCTTGTAAAAATCACCTTAACTGGTATCACCTTAATTGGTGTTTTACAATTGAGAATTAACATTCTTTGTGGTTTTTCCCATCTTGGTTTTCCATGTAATTTTTGGTGTTCATTGTGCATGGTGTTGTTTGGTGCTTGCGTGTTCATGTATTTTTTAATTGATATATGAATGGTTTATGATTGCATTAGATTAAGTAAAGCAAGAAAAGTGTTTTGGGATAACTGATTTGCCCCCCTCTCAGTTATTCAGATTGTTCAACAATTTTAACTAATCTATTCTCATTTTGTGTGCCAAGATATCTCTTATTTTATCTTATCATCCCTAATATCAATTGAAAACTAAGGTCTTCCATAAGCTATTAGAGGGTTTATCTTCACAAATTTTCACTATATAACTAAGAGATATGAATTTAATTCTTTGTACTAGCATAATAGTGGTAGAACACTTCTTTTCATAGCTCATCCAAAATTTCTACATCTTTGGCATTACATGATTACAATCCCCCATCCCTCATCTGATGTTTGAAGTTTTAACCATAGGCTTGAGTAGTTAAATAATACATTTAATACTAGAAGGATGTATTATATAGTCTAAGAGAGGACTTGGTAATGTTATATAATCAAATAAACCAATAAGCTAACCAATTCTACTATGGAAGGCATTCAAAAGTCAGAGATTAGTTTTCTTTTACATTTTAATCATATAAGCCAATTTCTTTGAAATACCATAAGAAGGATGAAAATTTTTCACTTAAGAATTATAATATTTTAAAGTATTAAAATCATTATTTCACATAAAAAAGTATTCAATGATGCAAATGAAAAAACTACACCCATTGTGCACACACCCAACTTGCAAGATTCATAGGTTACCAACTTACATTCAATTTCATAACTTTGCAACCAATTCATATTTAAATCGAAAGTTAGCATTTTTCAATTTTTTTCAATCCTACTTTATTCAAAATGAGGAAACAAAATCCATTCTAACTAATTGAATTAACACATCTATGCTGCCACAATAATGGGTTACACTTTTTGGGACATCCTGATTTTTGCTAAAATCACATATTTTTAGAAAATATAATGATTTAAGCCTTAAAAAGGTTCCATTTTAAGGGTTTTAATTGAAGAGGGTTTGATCAAACCCACTTATATCAAACCCCCTTGGATAGAAAACCACTAGTTTTAAACCATACCTATAATGGAGTCTGCTCTACACCTATCAAAATTTTGATAAAAAACCACTTTTGATTTACCTTTTAGGGGATCAAATTAATTTATTTAAAATTATTTTTTTGTAAACATGTATTCCTTATTATAAGCTTCCCAAAAAGTATAATTTTAAATATATTTAATTTTATTATTATATTTATTTTTTATTTCTTGTGAATGCAGGTTTTTCAATGAACATTGAGGTCTTTATTTCACATATACAGAAAAATAGGAAAAGAGAGAAAAAAATTTCTTAAAAATGAATTTACACTAGCTATTGATGTCCTTATTCCAACAAAAAAAGAATAAGTTAATTCAAATGAATACAAAAAAATTTATGTAGCTGAATGTATAATATATCCAAATTATAATTACTCTGAATTAGAAAATTATTTAAAAAATATATATATGCAACAAAAAATTATGAAAAAATATCCATCCACTAGATAATGGTGTGAAAACATTGTATTTAAAAAATTAGAATTATATGCTTTCTATAAAAAAAGTTATGCAGCTGAAAGTAAGCATCAATTTTTGAAAATGATGTTTAGTAAAGAAAATAAGTTAATAAAAACTATATAAAATAATTCACAATTTATTTTTTAATTTAAAATATATATATAATTAGATTCTCAACACAAAATATCACAAATCACTAGTTTGCTTCATCTTCAAATTCTTAATGTTTTAGCTTCTATAGGTGTACGAAAGTAAAGATCTGGTGAAAAACGTTGATTTCAATGTCAAGTTTGGCCAAAAAGTGTAACCCATTATTGTGGGATCACCCTAAGATGAAAACTTCAATAATATTATTTTTATTTTACCATTTTATTTATTCAAGAAACTATATACATTAGGCATTAAGTCAATTCTAACTCTTATATGTAAATGTATTTAAGCAAAGAAAAATATGAGATGGTTGGTTGTTGAAGATATGTTATGAAAGGGGGTTCACCATAGAGACCTATTTTACCTAATTTCATTCAAGGAAAATGAGATCCAAACAATGAGGTGGCTAACAACCAAAATGGTGAGTCAAATCAAGGTATTAATAAATAAATTTCCTATCTATGCAAGGACAAGGCTATAAACTAGATAGCACTTTGGAGAGAAATATCAAAGCAATAAAAAACACTCCAAAATGCAAACCATGAAATGCAAATGAAGAATAGTAATCAAATCTGAAAAAATAGTAATCAAAAGGCAGTTTTGGAAAGGGGAAAAGGATATGTACCTTTCACAAAAATTCACCTTTTTTAGCTCACTAAGGACTCATTCGCCCTATGGAAAATGGGTCCTGGCTAGTGTTCCTAAAAAATGCTTTCTCGATTCTCTTATGTTGTGTCTACAATTCTAGATTCTTGATTCTCACTGTCGGACAACTAGAAATAAAAAATGTAGAGGACTTTCTATGAAATGAAATCTTCTCTTGCAACTTTGACAAATTTGAAAATTTCTTCAATTTTTATCTTCAGAGGATCTTCAACCTAAAATCTACAATCACACATCAAAGAGATAAAAATGTTGTTTGTTAGGGAAGGGGGTTTTTCCTTGGTCAAACCCCATGTTGGTAATTAAAACTTGAGATGAATTAGAATAACATGAAAGAATGATCAATGCAAAATAATGTATAACAACTCACCAAACCTTATTTGAACCTTGGATTATAAATCTAAAATTAGCATGAATTGGATCAATGGATGTGGATCTTGATCATGAAACTTGTCTTGAAATAATTCCTTTGATATTCTTGAGTAGATCTTGAACTCTACATCACCATATTAGCTCAAACAACATGTATGATGTAATAAATGTTTGAATTGATGATAGCAATCTTTATTGCTGCAATACTATTCAATAATCCTACCCTTGGATGCCTTCAAAATTCTCTTGAATGCTCTTGATAATGCTCCATCTTGATCTCATGAAGTCACAAAAGTTCTAGGATCTTAGGATGAAACATAGTGAAATGACCTCATAACTATACATATCTTAACATTAATTCCCAAAACTCAAATATCGCAAGCCAATATTTGAATGTACTTTTGAAATCATTCAAAAACTACCAAAATCATAATTTTAATTTAGGTCCAAGGTGCAAGTGAGGACCCATTCACTTTATGGCGAATGGGTCCTAGGCCACTTGCTTAAGACACATATTACTCAATGTTAAACCTTATGCTATGGAATTAACGAATGTCAAGTTTCATCCCTTAGAATTCACAATTAATTAGGCTTATATTTGAATTAAAGGGGCCAAATTAAGGAAAATTAACCTCAATTAATTAATGAAGCCCTAGATTAGTGTGAAACTGTAAAGTTACACCTTACAAAACCAAAAATAAGGCACAATTAATTCCATTTTAATAAAAAGTACCCTAAATTTAATGTGAATATGAAAAACATATTGCAACACTAAATTAAGGCATCATTAAGCTCATTTATTTATTAATCATTCCCAAATTAAGTGTGAAAAAGGAATAATTTTTCCTACACTACATTTAGTCCCCACTTTATTTCCAGGATGAGAATAAGCACAAACTCATGCTAAAGTAGGCATTAAAAAAACTTATGTATGCAACAATGACAAATATACACAATCATACAACACCAGAGACCAAGAAGATCAAGCCTAGATGATCTGATTGACGCAAAACACATCGAAGATTTTAGTTTTCGTGCTCACTCCTAGGTAGTGGAATCTTAGGCTCTCCACTAGGTGAGTATCACAAAAGGGTGGAAAATGAGAGAATCATATTAGGCTCCCATACCATATCAAAGCTATCTTCTTGACAACTTCAATAAGGCACCACAAGGCAAAGGCTCTATAGGAAAGCAAGGTGTGTTATGCTAGGTGGCCTTGAATTTAGAGTTTCATCTTCATAGGGATTAACAAGCCGTGTTATGCTAAACACCTATGAACAAGGAAATTCTCCATAGGCAAGCAGGGTGCGTTATACTAGGTGGCCTTGAATTTAGAGTTTTGAGCTTCATAAGGCTTAACAAGCTATGTTATGCTAAACACTTATGAACAATAATGCTAGTAAAAGGTTTTTTATTCAAAGGGGATTTTCTTAGTTCCTGTAAAGTCTTCTTCTTAGGGAACATCGTACCTAATGTCTCCAAGAGAGGACAAATCAAGAGTAAAAGATTCACAACTTAGGGAATGCAGTGCATCACATCACCACTAAGATGAAAGGTGTATGCTAAGAAATATTGCAATCTTGGAGGAAATCAAACCCAATGACACCACAAAGAAAAGGATGCATCACAAGAATAAAGAAAATTGCACCATGAAACATGAGAAATGTTGAAATATTATTGATGTATGCCCCCACTTTAAAGTGGTTGCTAACACCGTTGTTGTGAGCAATTGTTTTAAAGTATCCAATATTTAATCTTAAGACATGAGAGCTTCCTCAAAAAGCCCTATGCTAGGTCATAAGTTTCCAAAATAAATCAAACCCAGTGACACCACAAAGAAAAGGATGCATCACAAGAATAAAGAAAATCGCACCATGAAACATGAGAAATGTTGAAAGATATTATTGATGTATTCGCCCACTTTAAAGTGGTTGCTAACACCGTTGTTGTGAGAAATTATTTTAAAGTAGCCAATATTTAATCCTAAGACATGAGAGCTTCCTCAAAAATCCCTATGCTAGGTCATATGTTTCCAAAATAAAGCTACATCTTGAAATTGGAAGGAGTTGTTTCCCCAAAAAATACTAAGGGATCGATGGATTTGGTGTCAGCATATCTTTGCTACAATTTTTTTATAGAGCTCGAAAATGTCATCATTTCCCAAATAATCATAGAATTAGAAGAATGACACAAAAAAGAGAAAACAAAGAAAAATCCTTTCGGTTCAACATGGAAGAAACCGAAATGTCTTGACACCTTGTGTCATCCCAGAAAGGAAAACACAAGACAAGGAAAAGATAAAATGTTTATGACATAAAGAAGAATGTGGATACAAATAGAGGAATTCACAAAAAAAGAGAGAGAAACATCAAACAAAATAGTATGGGGGATCACATTACACACATGCAATCACATAAATAAACATGAAAAATAAAATAAAGCAAAATACTAGTAAGGCACATGTGAGTCAACCTATTAGCAGGTTGTCTATGTCCCAATCTTGATCACTTTATGCATAAGTCATATAACTAGCCAAAGGGACAATATCAAGTGTCGAAAAATGACATGCACCAAGTTCAACATTATTTTTAGGAGAATTGTCATTTAAGCTCATGGAAGAGGAGAACAATGAATACAACTCATTTGCACTTGTTCATTGACCTTTTGCAATATCAATATCATCATCCAGATTAATCACAACATGAGGTCTAATGACAATATCCATAGAAGTGTGTTCATGTTTTCATTGTGGCGAGGGTGAAGTGACATCATGAATTGTGAGAGATAAGTTTTGATTTTGATTTTTTATGTTGCTATTTTCTGCTTTAGTTTATAAAATATAAGAAATAGCATGACGTATATGCCTACACTCTCTAGAATTTTAGTTTCTTTTCATTATGTTTTCAATTTGTGATTGTGTAGGAGTAGGTTTTTCAACGAAAGTTCCTTTTCTTCCCTTAGGCGAGGAACAAAAGGAACCATATAAGGTTGTTTAACCACTTTCTCTTTAGAATTGTAAACCGTTTTGACTTTAGGAGGCACAATGGGATTGTTTTGATTGTCTCACATGGTCTCTTATAGAAAATGGTAGGAGGATTTGTCATAGGCGTCTCTTGGATATTTTGAAAGGCATTTGGTTCAATCATGGTTTTTCCAAGGATAGGTGGCTCAATCATGGGTTGAGGCATATTTCTAAGGGATAATTTTTCTATGCGCTTAACCTTAATTTTGATATGATTTGAAAAAAAAGTCCTCATGGGTTTTAATCGGTTCAATAGGCTTGGGCCAAAAGAAATCCAATCAAAAGTTTCCACGGGAAGACACAAGATGAAAGCCACTATGATGCAATGTAAAGATCTCATTTCCAAAGGGAAATAAAAATATTTATGCACAACCAATGGGATGACATTCATGGAGAGAAGCCATGGATAACCTAACTTCACAAAAAAATGATTTGAAGTCATGAGGATGGTGAATGATACATTCAATTCTTTCGGTCCAACTTTTAAAGGGAGATTTATCAAAACTATTGTAGGGAAAGAAAAAATATGATGTGTTTTGATCCATGCTTTCATTTTGATATATGTATCTTGATAGAGTTCATTCAAAAAAATCAATTCTTCAATGATCACGTTCTTTAAATAGATGGGATCAATTAATATCCCATTAGTAGGATTGTAATTGATTCTTCCAACTATGTAAAGAGGACCATAAGGTGCATGATTGATTATGTCTTTTTTATTGCAAGTATGGATATGTGTGATGGTGCTATCATTAATATTGTCATTTATTTCCACACAATTCAGGTTGGTTGTATATGGTACTTGTATAGTTGAGATATTGTATAAGTGATTAGAGTACATGGAGCTATATTTATGAAGTTGTAGTTGTGTTTTTTCCAAGTGCTTTTGAGAAAATTTGAGAAATAATGAAGGTAGTGTTGAAGTGTGTGTTATGAGTGTGCTCTAGTATTGTCCTCTGCATTTCTTATATGTTGATACTACGCATGTGTGGATATGTGAGTGTTTTCATGAGTTTCAATGGATAATATATCCTGATCTTTAGCTTCTGGTTTGATGGAGAGTAAAAGATATTTTCACCTGTGTGTGAACTGGTTTCACAGAACTATCTGTTTGTGGACTGGGAGAAATGTTTTGGCTCCACAGTCTTCTAATATTTGGTTTCAGATCTTGTCGATCTGGGAGATGACTCTTTCTAATGGTTTTTGTGTTCTGAAATTTTTTCCTATGGTTTGGCGCTCTGGAAGACCTACTCCAAAGCTCATGTGTTTGCTAGTTGGTCTGGTTGGATTGTTGAAGTGTTTTTTCTTTTGTGGATGGAGGTTTTTGTATTTTTTGAGGATGTATCTGAGGTATTCTCAAAGATGTTAAAATTTCTAGTAAATCATGTTGAGTGATCCATGTACTGGAGATGTGTGTACTTCAAAGATCATTGGTGTTTTCATTAGGTTTGGCCGACCTGGTGTCTACACATTACATTAATCCTTTGCATCAATTTGGGGAAGTGTGTGATTGATCCAGGATGTTCTTTGGGTCCTAAATTAAATATGTAATTATTCCTCTCTCATTCTTATCCACCATTGGAATGTTGAGTAGATGACCTAGTTTGAATTTATAAATAAATTGTATAGCCGACCTTAGAGAATGTTTCTAGGGTTGAAGATGGTATAAAAGAAAATCAAGGTGTAGCGAATTTGATATCCATCCATCCATGAATCGAGCAAGTAAGTAAAGTGTGTGAAACAGTACAAAAAGCAGAGTGGAAGAGCGAATTGAGGAAAAAATACTTTAAGGTGTTAGATTCATAAAAGTAGTGAGCTAATTGTGTCTATAATCTTCTGATCAAGTTGCGAATGTGTGGAACCCTAGTGGTGGATCTTCATTTTTCTTTTCTTTTCTAAAGGCAGTGAGCCTCCTTCTAGATAGTGAGTCCTTTATTGGCAGTGAGCCTTTGTATCTAGGTAGTGAGCCCTCTAGTAGTGAGCCTTTATATCCGACATTGTATTACTACTATATTGTGAGTTAATCCTCATCATGGTTTTTCCCTCATTGGGTTTTCCACGTAAATTTGGTGTATGTGGTGTTTTCTTTTTGTTATTTTCATTTCATGTTTACACTTAATAATAGATTGAAGTTAAAGTGAAAAGATTAAGTTTAGAAGTAAATTGATTTGATAAAATTGATTCACCCCCCTCTCATTTGTCTTGTGTATTCCAATAATTGGTATCAAAGCTCTAGTTCCTCAGTGAAAAGATTAACCACTTGAGGTAGATCAGATGGCGCACAAGTTACAGATTCCTATTTTTGGTGGAGCTGATTATAGTGACTGGAAAGAACAGGTAAAAATTTATTGGATTTCACTTAGTTTCAATACTTGGAAAGCCGTGGAGACAAAGTATGTGATACCGGCAGCTATTCCTTCCTTTTCTAATGAGATTGCAACTTATGAGGAGAATGAAAGGGAAAGGTATGATATCTTCAGTGCTCTATCTAAAACTAAAATAATAAAATTTATTTCTCTAGCTACAGCTCATGAAGTATGGGTAAAATTGAAATACATTTATGAAGAGAATGATACAGTAAAGTTGTCAAGGAAACTAACTGCTAAGTAAAAATTTGAGAACTTGAGAATGGAAGATGGGGAAGACATTACAAGCTATTATTAGAGAGTTGAACTTATTGCAACAGAAATCAAGAATTAAGGTGGTACCATGTCAGATGAAGATATAATTGAGAAGATCTTAATGACCTTATTAGACAATTATAGTGACAAAGTATTTTCTCTTGAAGAATCATATGATCCAAAGAAATTTACTAAGGAGCATCTATTCGGTGTCCTGACTACATTCGAAATGAGAAAAATTCCAAGAGAGAAGGAGAAGACTGAAACAAATTTTAAAGAAATAAAGATAGGAGATGACTCAGATGATGATGATTAAGAAGATTTAGAAGAAAATTTTACAATGAGATTGAAGAAAGGTATTGGTAAATACAAAGGTAAGTTGCCTTTTAAGTGTTTCAGTTGTGGAAATATTGGTCATTATGCATCAAGATGTCCTAATAGAGCTACACACAAGAAGAACAAGGACAATAACAATAATCACAAGGATAAAAAGGATAGGAAATTCAAGAAATTGTATTATGTCAAAGAAGATGCAGGAATTTATGATGATGAATCTAACTTTGAGGAGGATAAAGAAGAATGTTTGTTTATAGCCCTGGAAAATAAAGCTGTATCTACTAACCATGGAAGATATGAAAAAAAATCTGGTCTGGAGAGTAAGAAGGATGAAACAAAAGGTACTCTAGTAATTGCTTTTCATACTAGACAGGATGAAGAATTTTGCATAATTGACAATGGATGTTCAAATCATATGATTGGAGATAAGAGTAAGTTTACTAAACTTGAGAAGTATGATGGAGGAATAGTTATGTTTGGAGATGACTCTGGTGCTAAGATTTTTAGTAAAGGAATAATTAGTTTTGATGGAAAACATAATATTGACGATGTTTATTATGTAAAGGGCTTAAGGCATAATCTCTTAAGTGTTGGAAAAATGTGCAACAAAGGTTTTAAGCTTGTGTTTTAGGATAACACTTGTGAGATCAGAAAAGGACCCGGAATTGTGGTAGCAGCTGGAAGAAGAACTCATGGAAACATCTATCAAGTTAAGGGTGGTGATGGTCAGTGTTTTGTTTCTTAGATTAATGAGAGTTAGCTCTGGCACCGGAGGATGGGACATGTGAATTTTGATAATCTGAGTAGGACCAATTCTAGGGAAGTTCTTAGAGATCTTCCTAGAATCATAAAGCCTTCAAATTCAATTTGTAGAAGTTTCCGGTTGGTAAAACAAACAAGAAATAGTTTTAAAGGAAAGGAACAATCATCTACCGGAATGCTAGAATTAATCCATATAGACCTCTATGGTCCTAAAAACACAGTAAGCCTAAATGGTGACAGGTACTTTATGGTCTTGATTGATGATTACTCTAGGATGACATGGGTTACATTTCTTAGAGAAAAGGCTCAAGATCTTGATAGATTCAAGGTGTTCAAGGCAAGAGTGGAAAATGAGGCAAACCTAAAAATCAAATTCTTAACGTCTGATAGAGGTGGGGAATTTACATTTGGTGAGTTCAATGTATTCTATGAAGAGCATGTCATAAAAATACATTATTCTACTCCTAGAACCCCTTAGCAAAATGGAGTTGTGGAAAGAAAGAACTAGACTGTTCAAGAGGCTACTAGAACTATGATGAAAGAGGAAAATGTTCTTGATGTGTATTTGAGAGAAGCAATCCACACTGTTGTTTACATTGTTAATAGAGTTTAGATCATAGGTAACAACACTAAGACCCCTTATGAGTTATGGATTGGTAAGACTCCTACTATTAAATACTTTAAGGTATTTGGAAGTAGATGTTACATTAGAAGAGATGATGGAAATATTGGAAAGTTTGATGCTAGATGTGATCAAGGAATTTTTCTTGGATATTCAAATAACAATAAAGGATATAGATGATTTAATAAGAGACTGGGGAAAATAATTGAAAGTGCTAATGTAAAGGTTGATGAAGGTATGTATAGACCAGTGGAAATAAATGAAGTTGAACCTAATGATCCTATTTGTGGGAAAGTACAAGAAGAAGAAAAGGAAGAGAAAGAAAAAACTAGTGAAAAATAAATTTTGTAACCTACACCTAAGACTCTTAAATATGTACAAAGAAACCATCCAGAGGAATAGATAATTGGATACATAAGTGAAGGATTGAAGACAAGAAGCAGAGTAGTTGAGGTAAACTTGTGCTTAATTTCTAAGATAGAACCTAGGACTATGAATGAAGCATATAATGATGAAGGTTAGGTTAGAGCAATGAAAGAGGAACTACAACATATAAAGAAGAATGAGACATGGGAACTAGTCCCTAGACCTACAAACAAGAATGTAATTGGTTGAAAATGGGTATTTAGAAAAAAGTTGAATGAAGATGGTGAAGTGGTAAAGAATAAAGAAAGACTTGTGTGTAAAGGATATTCATAGGTTGAAGTAATATATTTTGAAGAAAATTTTGCACCTATAGCAAGAATGGAGGCCATTCATATGTTCTTGGAATTTTAAGCTCATAAAGACTTCAAAGTGTATTAGATGGATGCTAAGTCTACATTTCTGAATGGAGAACTACAAGAAGAAGTATATATGGAGCAATCAAAAGGTTTTTAGCTATTAGACAAACTAGACATGGTTTGTAAGTTAAATAAGGCATTATATGGAGTTAAAAAAAATCCTAGAGCTTGGTATGCTATATTGGATAGATACTTGACAAAGCAAGGATTTAGCAAAGGGTCCCCAGACAAAAATATTTACTTCAAGGTTTAGAAAAAAAAAAATGTTGATAATTGTGGTATATGTTGATGGCATCATCTTTGGTGGAAATGAAGGTATGTGTAAGAAATTTTTTGAAGAGATGCAAAAAGAATTTGAAATGTTTATGATTGGTGAATTGAATTTCTTCCTTGGACTTCAAGTAAATCAAATTGACAAAGGGATATTCATTTCACAATCCAAGTATGTTAAGGAATTGTTAAAGAAGTTTGGAATGGATGAATCCAAACTGGTCTACACCCCTATGGCAACCAGATGCAAGTTAAGTAATAATGATCAATCTGCTAAAGTTGATCAAAGCATGTACAAATCTATGATTGGTGGACTATTGTATCTTACTACTACTAGACCAGATATCATGCATGTAGTATGTTTAGTTGCAATATTTCAAGAAGAACCTAAGGAAGCACATGTTATGGATGTGAAGAGGATATTCAGATATCTTAAAGGAACTCCAGATTATGGGAATGGTATCCAAAGGATAATGATTTCATATTGAATTCCTACACTTATGCAGATTAGGCTAGCTGTGTATATGAACGGAAGAGTACAAGTGGTGGTGCATTCTTCCTTGGAGGAAAAATAGATTCATGGTTGAGAAAGGAACAACATTTAGTTTATTTATCCACTGTAGAGTATATTGCAGCAACATCCTACTATACATAGGTACTTTGGATGAAGCGAACCCTGATGGACATAGGCGTGGTGAGTGATGAACCTACTTCTATATTTTGTGACAACACAAGTGCTATAAATTTTTTGAAGAATCCAGTGATGCATTCCAGAACAAAGCACATATCTATCAAGTATCACTTCCTGAGGGAGAAGGTACTGTAGAATGAAGTTAGACTTGAATATATACCTACCAAGGAACAAGTTGCAGACATATTCACTAAGGCCCTTTCGAAGGATACTTTTGAGTATCAAAGAGGGAAGTTAGGGGTTACTTTCCCTCCTTTTAACTAAGTACACATGGAGGTGCATCAATCTAGTGGATTCAAAGACTCTTTTGTTCTAGATTGATGATTGAGGTCTACTCCTCAGGGGGAGTAAAGAAGTGCATTTTTGTAGTATGTGATGTGGGTGTACTCTTTAGGGGGAGTGAACATAGTTTTGTGGCAATAATTTCCTTTGTCACTGATGTCAAAGGGGGAGAGATAATCATGTGAAAATTTTATGCTTGGTAGGTTGTCGCTTCTAAGAATCATGTATGTTGTCTTTGATGGTTTTTCACATCATGTCTTGCCATCAATGACAAAGGGGGAGATTGTTGCAAGTATGGATGTGTGTTATGGTGTTGTAATTAATATTGTCATTGATGTCAATGTAGTTCAGGTTGGTTGTAGATTATACTTGTATATATTTGAGATACTCTAGAAGATCTTAGAGTACATGGAGCTATATTTATGAAGTTGTAGTTGTATTTTCTCCAAGTGCTTTTGAGAAAATTTGAGAAATAATGAAGGTAGTGTTGAAGTGTGTGTTTTGAGTGTTCTCTGGTATAGTGCTTTGCATTTATTCTCTGTTGATCCTATGCATGTGCGGATACGTAAGTGTGTTCATGATTTTCAGTGGATAATATATCTCAAGCTTTAGCTTTTGGTTCAATGGAGAGTAAAAGATATGTTCACCAGTGAGTGAACTGGTTTGGTAGAACTATCTGTTTGTGGACTGAGAGAATTTTTTTGGCTCTGCAGTCTTCTGATATTTGGTTTTAGATCTTTCAGATCTGAGAGATGACTCTTTTTGATGGTTTTTTTGTTTTGAAATTTTTTCTTATGGTTGGCACTTCGGAAGACCTGCTCTAGAGCTCTTATGTTTTTTTGGTTGGTTCAATTGGACTATTGAAGTGTTTTCTATGGATGGAGTTTGTTGTATTTGTTGTGGATTTATTTGAGGTATTCTCAAAGATGGTAAAATTTCTAGTAAAGCATGTTGAGTGATCCACATGCTGGAGATGTGTGTAATTCAAAGATCATTGGTGTTTTCATTAGGTTTGGCTGACCTGGCATCTAGACGTTACATTAAGCCTTTTCATCAATTTGAGGAAGTGTGTGATTGATCCAAGATGTTATTTTGGTCCTAAATTAAATATTTAATTGGTCGTCTCTCATTCTTATCCACCATGGAAATTTTGAGCAGCCGACCTAGTTTGAATTTGTAAATGAAATTGTAGAGTCAACCTTGGAGAATATTTCTAGGGTTTAAGATGGTATAAAAGAAAATCAAGTTGTAGCGAATTTGATATCCATCCATCCATGAATCAAGAAAGTAAGTGAAGTGTGCAAACAGGTGTGAAAAGAAGAGAGTGGAAGAGAGAATTGAGGCAACAATACTTTAAGGTGTTTGATACAACTAATTCACCCCCCCTCTTAGTTGTCTTGTGCATTTCAACATTTTTGTGAGAAAGCAATATCAAGGAGAATTTTGGCTTGGCCCTTACATGTTTTAGCATCAATAAATTCCACTACTTTGGCCATTTTGTCCTCATTTTCATCTTTTGTGTTTTCATCGTCCATGTCAACATTCATCACATCATTCTTTGTTTCACTAGCTTTGATAGATGAAATAGTATGTTTTAGCATGGTCCATTGGTAATGATTTGTTTTGGTTAGGAGGGGCTACATACTTATTACCTTGATCATTCACACCTCTAATTTGAGGTTGATTAGAATCAATGAGGTCTTACACAAGATGTTTAAGAGGCTTACAATGTTCTGTGCCATGTCCATTTTTTTAGTGGAAATGGAAATAAGAATTTCATCTATAGTTTGAGGGTAATGGTTTATTAGGATTAGGAGCTCTGACAGGAGGTAAGGAAATCATATTCTTGTTCAAGAGATGAAGCATGATATTATGAAGGGTGTCAGGAAAAGGGGTAAATTGTCTATTCCTATACCCAAAGGAAAAAGGATTTGTCATCTTTATAAAAACCACTTGGTTATCATCAAGTGTTGATTTGGTTGAGGGGAATTAAGTTGTAAAAATCCCCTATTCTATTTCTTGAAAGGTTGATGACTATTTTGAGGTGCAAATTCAAAATTTTCAGGATAGCTAGATGGATTTTTCACGTCATGATTACTAACCAGATTTTGATAATCATGAAGGGCTATGCATAATTGTGTGAAGGAAGTAAATCTCATCATCAAAAGATTTGTTTCAAAAATTTCATGCAAATTAGAAATAAACATTCTTTGAAGGTCAGCACCAGGAATCTTAATGTTTACTTGTGAATAAAGAATTTGATATCACACTATGAAATCAATGAGTTTCTCATCATCCTTTTGTTTACATTTCATCAGGTCGACTAAGGTCATCTTGGGACCCATATGAATTTGGAAGTGATTGTAAAAGGGATCAATAAGTTCATTGAATGAATGAATTAAATTATTTAGTAAGGAGCATAACCACTTTAAACTTGTATCTTTCAAGGATCTAGGGAAGAGTTTGGCCAAGATCTTATCTTAAAAAATGAAATCACTACATAGGGCTATGTAAGCGGAAACATGGCTAATATGATCTCCTTTCCCACCATATTTCTCAAATCTAGAGAATTATATACCTCATGGCATTTGTGTTCTCAATATCTCCAAGGATAATGGATTGGTTTTGATGTATTGTGAAGGTTGGCCATTTTTGTTTTGATTTAGGGTAGAGAGTTTTTATTGAATGGATATCATGTTTTGCCAAAGTGTGTTAATGATGGGATCATTGTTGGTATTATGAGATGGAGGGGAATAAGGTGGAGTGGTGTATGTGTGGAGGGCAAGTGAATTGTAAGTTTGAAAGGGGAGATGGTTGAGGATATATTAGATTTGAATTCACAAAGCTAGAAGGATTCCCAATGGAAATACCTAAGGAAGTGTTGGCAATGCTAGTAGGTTGAATGGTTGTGGTAACATGAGTACTAGTGTATGTAGGAATAGAGATGGGAATTGCGGAAGGAGGAATGGAATTTCCACCTTGGCTTTGAGTATACCCCAAATTTTGAGCACAAATAGTTATGATAGGGATGGTATTATCAACAAGATGACCTATGCCTCACATAATGTCAATTTCACATTCAGTTTCAATCGTGTTCCTTAGATTATCTAAAGCAGGAATCATACTATTGTCCATGTTTTCAGTATATAAAAAGTCTTGTAAATTTTGTAGGCCTTCATCCATTCTTCTTATCTCTTCTTGTGGGATATGAAAAAATTCATGCACATTGGTTGAAGGTAAGTAATTCATTGGAAATGAGGTATGTAGGTTATGATACATAGGGGGTCAATTATCAACACTATTAGTGAAAGATTTAGAAAAACCAAAATCCATGGTAAATGGTGTATTGGGGATGACACGAGTCTTGAACTACATCTCACAATAGTATTGCTAATAGGACACCAAGTTTTAAAGCTCATACAAGATGCATAAAATCAATGCCAACCTAAAATGGAAAGAGGGTAAAATGCAATGCAATGACCTAGAATGCAATATGTAAATGAAAATTTTAAATTCTAGACAAGGCAATTCTTTGATTACACTATTCAAAAACCTAAAAATAATGTCTTGTAAATATAATTTTGAAATCACACAATGCACTAACTTTATCAAATGAAGCTAAATATGATCAAATTGAAGAAACAAAAATATGATAACAACAAATAGGAATGCAAAAATGAATGTTTTAATGCCTAAAAAATTAGAATATGACCCTAATCAGAGACTCATTCACCCTAGGGAGAATGCATCCTAGCAGAGGGTTTTGAATTTTTTTTTTATTAATATTATAGTAAATGTCATTGGTTTCTAGATTTTGATACGAAACAATGTATGTTATAGTTTTAATTCTATGTGAATTTAATGTTGAATGCAATTGCAAAATGTGACAAAATGACAAGCTAGAACACCTAATCTGATATACAATTTTGTTTCAATTTTCAAATGCAAATGAATATGGTGTAACTCTATGTAGATGCAATTCTATGTAAATGATATTAAAGATGACCGATTTTTTTTTTGTATTTTTCAAATTTAAAGAATGCAAAAATGCAATCCTAAAACCCTTCTATGAAATGAAAAGTTAAATACAAACTAGACACCCTAAATGAAACTCAATTCAATGTAGAGAGATCAAATGAATGAAAGATCTAAATCTAGGTTGAAAGAGGACTCCAAAATGAGAAAATGTAATGATAAAACTCAAGTTCACCACAATGAAATAAAGAAAAATATGAGGTGGTTGGTTGTTGAAGAGATGTTATGAAAGGGGGTTCACCACAAAGACCTATTTTCCCTAATTTCATTCAAGGAAATGAGGTCCAAACAATGAAGTGACTAACAACTAAAATGGTGATTCAAATCAAGGTATGAATCAAAAAATATATTATCTATGCAAGGACAAGGGTATAAACTAAATAGAAATTTGGAGAGAAAGATCAAAACCATCAAATAACTCCAAAATGCAAGTTATGAAATGCAAATGAAGAACAATAATCAAATCTGACAAAAATAGTAATCAAAAGGATAATTTAGAAAGGGGAAAAGGATGTGCACCTTTGACCAAAAGTAACCTTTTGAAGCTCACCGAGGACTCATTCGCCTTATGGCAAATGGGTCTTGGCTAGGGTTCCTAAAAATTTCTTTCTAGGTTCTCTTCTACTATGTCCACACTCCCAAATTCCCGATTCTCACTACCAGACAACCAGAAATAAATTTTGTAGAGGAGTTTCCATGAAATGAAAAATTTTCTTGCAAGTTTGACAACTTTGCAACTTTCTTCAAATTTTCTCTTCAAAGGATCTTCAACCTAAAACATGAAATTACACAACAAAGAGACAAAAAAATTTTTTAGGGAATGGGGGTTTTCCTTGGTCAAACCCCATTTTGGTAATTAAACCTTGAAATGAAATAGAATAACTTGAAGGAATGATAAATAAACAATAATGTGTAACAACTCACCAAACCTTATTTGAACCTTAGATTATAAATCTATAATTAGCATGAATTGGCTTCAATGGATGTGGATCTTGATCATGAAACTTGTCTTAAAATAATTCCTTTGATATGCTTGGATAGATTTTGAACTCTACATCACCATATTAGCTCAAACAACATGCATGATGCAAGAAATATTTGATATGATGATAGGAATATTGATTGCTGAAATAATCTTCAAGAATTTTGTCCTTGAATTCCTTGAAAATTATCTTGAATGCTCTTAATAATGCTCTAGATTGATCTCATGAAGTCACACAAAAATTCTAGGATCTTAGGATGAAATATAGTGAAATGACCTCATATTTATACATATCTTAACATTAATTCTTGAAATTCAAATATCAAAAGCCAACATCTGAATGCACATTTAAAATAATTGAAAAACCATCAAAAACATAATTTGAATTTAGGTCCTAGGTGCAAGTGAGGACCCATTCGCCCTATGGAGAATCAGTTCGAGTCCACTTGCTTAGATGACACACATTGCTCAATGTTAAACCTTATGCCATGACATTAATGAATGTCGGTTTTTACCATCAGAATTTATAATCAATCAAGCTTGGATTTGAATTAAAGGGGCCAATTAAGGAAAATTAACCTCAATAGATTAGTGTGAAAGTGTAAATGTGCACCTTACAAAACCAAAAATAAGGCACAATCAAGTCCATTTTAATAAAAAGGGCCCTAAACTTAATGTGAATATGAAAAACATATTACAAAACTAAATTAAGGCATCATTAAGCTCATTTGTTTATTAATTATTCCCAAATTAAGTGTGAAAAGGGAATACTTTTTCCCACACTACATTTCTCTACTCTTGAAAAATCTCCTCCATTGACCTAAGTTAATCCTTATCCCTCTACACATTTACTTGAATTCATATGCCATCAATTCTACATTCTCTCTTCTTCATAGGTCATGGCTTCTTTGCAAGTGACAATCCTACATCGCAAGCGTGACTTGTACTCTTATTTTAGAATGATTTAATTGTATTTTAAGTTCTAAATCCCCTTTCACATGAAGCAATTTCCTTTTTTTTTTGTTTTAATCTTTTTGTCTTCACTATTATGATGCTTGACCTATATTTATCTTCCCTTGTGTTTTACTAGGAACAACCTTCTTATCTTTTGTGACCATCTCCTTTTCCTAGTAGCCTCCTTTACCCACAAACTCTCCTTCCCTTGAGAAAAAAACTCCCTCCAATACCTTTATTTGTCTATGTAGAAATCTTATTTTCTATGCCTATCTCTACCTCTCCTAACATGACTTCTCTCCACCCACACTTCCCCCTCTATGCAACCTAGTCCCCCCCTCCTTAGTCTAATCAGTTCTCCCATTATGTGCAATTTATTTTATTATTTTATTATTTAGGTTCCAAAATGATGTGACTCTTCATGTTTCCCTTTTGCATCATATGTGGTGTCTTTCCATTCCTCTATGGCTACATGGCTCTTTGTATTCACTTATTGATTCATCTTTATTTGACCCTTCTTTGACACTTCAAGGTGTGAGGTGTTTAAAAATATTCATTTTATATGGAGATTAATTTTCACCATTTCAACCTCCCATTTTCAAATTCATAATAAATTATGAATTAATATCATATTTGCATAGAATTATTTGATCGAACACCTCCATTAAAATAAAATTTTCATTTAAACATACATGAAAATCAATTGATAACAAGGTGTGTAGATGCTTGAATTCATAGCCCTAATCGACTTCTAAAAACAAAATGGAATTGTGTACCAAAAAAAATGCCAAAACTGAAATGACAACCCAAGACAAAACATTTTTTGGTTGATGCAGATTACACCTATACCTAGATGCTCCTACATCAGGCACATCGAGTAGGAAAATTTTGTGAGTAGAACCCATAAAATGGAGTTGAGTAGTGGGACTACTCTTTTAGGTTGAATGCAACCTACAATGAACTCCATCATTTAATATTGTTGACATTGTTAGCTCTTCTTCCTCTTCTTCCAACATCTTTTTGGAATTAACTTCACACTCCAACAAATCTACTCACCATTCATCCTTTCTCTCATGGAATTGCATCCACCATGTGTCGTCCTCCTTCACTAGATACTCCCGATTCTCCACTCCTCCTTTGTGGGATCCAAACCTCCATAAATCAACCACCTCCACCAAGTCCTATTTGTAGCATCCTTTACAGGTTTTATATGAAAATATGCATTATCCATGTACTGATCTACAATTACATCTTCTTCTTTATTCTTTGCAAATAGTCTAAACTCTACATTTACCTCGTCCTTCTCCATGGATGTAACATCATCCTTTGCTATGAAATCTCCCACATCTTCATTAGCTGCAACATCTTGAAGCTTTATCACGGCAACCACAACTACATATTCATCCTTAGCTGCCATCTTCTCTTTGCTCCTCACTTCTTTATTTTCCTTTGGTGGAGGAGAACATAGGTAGACAAGAAATCAACACCAACCAAAAAGATTGTTGGTTTTTGTTTCTGCAATTTTGGTTTAACTTGTTATCTTTTCTCTCCTTGCTTGATCTCATTCTAATGATGATTTGGGCGATTGTGAAAGAGTGAAGCATAGCTCAAGCACACAAACTGGATTTGACCTAGTGCCAATTATATAATATACATAGAATAGAATGGTCAAAGGTCATAGAAAAATCCAAACACATGAGTTAGCAGGTGTAAAGATATCGACTTGGCATTTAAATGATGAGCTGACGGGATCCATTGAAGGGAAAAACTATGGGTAACGTTCAATTTTCGTGATTATCCAATGGCATTATTATCTAGAAATTTTGAAATGAATGTTCTTCCTACCTTTTCATTTTCAATGTGAGAGGTCATGGGTTTCAAACAGAGGGGTGGATCAAGAAAAAGAAGAGAAGCCATCGAATAAGAAGGAAGGTTATGCACATCAGATATGGGGAGTGCATACATAATAGTTGGGTCTTATTGAATAGAATTTTGAGTAGAATATGACAAAGGTAGCACGTGGGATAAAAGAGAAGAACCAAATAGGAGGAAGATAATAAATTGAGATGGAAATAAATGGTGAGGGGTTGCATGGGGAGCAAGGGAATATAATATGCATCAAATTAGATAAGGAGCAGTTGTAAATACAGAATAACAATGATTACCCTATGAGAGATATTGAAGGAATCACATTGAAACAACAGGTGTGTAGAGTGTGTGTGTGTGTGGTGTAAGGCCAATTAGGCAAGACATAATGTGTCAAGTGTGAAACTGAAGCTCTTTGTGAGTTTGAAGTCTTTCTTTTTCCAAATAGGTTTTGTAAGTTAAATAGCATATGAAAATAATGTATGAGAGTTTATTACAAGGATTGATTAAGAATGTGACCAGGAAGGTCATGTAATTGAAACTGAATTAAATTAATGAAATTAGAGTTTGTTGTAATTTGTGTTTCATTAGCTGTAGAAATCGGGAAAAGCTTTCTTGTGAATCATGTTTTTTGTTTTGAGTTGCTTAGGCAGAGGGGAGCACACTCTTGCATCAATTGGTATTAGAGCAGGTAGTCCTGAGAGTGGAGAGTATCCACCAGAACCTATGGGTGTTGTGTGAATATATATCTGATCGTGAGGAAGTTCCCACTGAGAAGAAAGTGTGTGAAGTAGTTGAGAAGAATCTCTTGAGAGTTCTTATAGGTCTGTCAGGATTCCTGAGCAACAAGATAGATAGATCTTGAAACCGCGAAGAATGTGAGTTGTGAAAAATTGTAGCAAGCAAGATGGGTTGGGTCATGAGGAGACCCATACAAATACTATTTTGGGAGTAGTATTGGGAGAATGTGGAGGATGAAATGTGTGAAGTGATGGAAAATATGGTTCAAGGAAAAGTGGAAAAGAGTGTTGGAAAGAGTGAGAGAAAAGTGGCGAAGAGGAGTAAGATGAAGAAAGAGGAGAGTGGAAAGGAGTATTGCAGTTTGAGTCAGATGAAGAAAGATGAAAGAGAATCCCCTATGGAAAAATTTGTAGTAGAGACATGCCATGAGGAAGCCATGATGAGAGGAGAAGAAAGGACTAAAGTGAGAAGAAAAGACATCGCAGTAGATGGTGAAGATGAATCCGATTTTTTCATGCAATTATTGACGATTGAGGAAAAATGGATGATGAAATTCGTTGGTGCAGAAAAAGGTGAAGAGTGAAAAGCTATAGCTGACTAGGAGGTGGAAGATGTTATAGTTAAGTTTGATGTTGTAGCTACAAATGAAGATGAGGTAAAATAATTTTATGATGTTACTTTGGTTTTAGATGAAAAGATAGAGGAAGAGTTGGATAAAGAACCAAAGCATATAGTAGATATTGCATGGTTGTCTATAGAGTTGGTTGAAGATGTTGCTGGATTTTGGTGGAGATGGTTGGTCAAATGTGGATTTGAAACCATAGAGGAGAAGAGAAGTGTGCAAAGAATTTGGCAGGGGAGGTTGGGCTTTGGTGGACATGAGTCCATGAGGGGAAAGAGGAGGGAGATTGGTGTAGGACACCATAAGGGACCTTCATGGAAAAGTTTCAAAATGTTAGTCTTTTGGTGTAATTGAGTCATTTTATTTGTTATAAGGTATTAAAGACCATGTTTTATGTATTTGTGCATGTCTGAGTCAATTTTAGGCTGATAGGTGGGTTGGTAAGTAAATTTTGTAAATGTTGCAAAAGTTAGAAAAAGTTGTCAAGGTAACTTTGCATTTTTTAGCATTTTTGGGAAGATGAACCATTGGAGATGAGAAATTCAGTTGTAGTCAGTTGGTTTTGGATTGTAAAGGTTTATATATTCTTTGTGAAGCTCAAGGAAGTTTTTTGGTATTTACTTTGAAGATTGAATATCAATAAAGCTTTGTTTTTTGTATTTTTACTTTGAATTTTGTTGCTACAAAATTAGTACGGCTTGATATGACCTAAGAATGGTGTGAAACTCATTAGGATTGATGGTGTGTTGAATATTCTTCCTATTGAAATTGATTTCATGATTTTTCATTAAGTTTGAAAGGGTTTAGAGCAATTTTACTGAAAGCAAACAAAAAACCTAGTTAGTGAGGATTTGATTGAAGAAAAATGAGTTTTTGACGCATTCCACCAGTGAAAAGGTTTGAAAATCAGTGGAATGAGTCTACAGGTATGGCTTTGTGTTCTTGGTTCTTCTAGGAGAAGGGGAGGAAGATTGGTGAAGATTAGTTGATGCCCTAGGCTGAAAACTCGTGTTTTTAGGTAAACAAGTTGTATAAGGGTTAAGGTTTGTAGAAAATATTTTGGGAATTGGGTTGTAGTAGTTCGAAATGATTGGGAAGACCTTATTTGATGTGTTTGGAGCCTTGGTTTGAAGAATGAATTCCTATAGTGAGAAAACCTTGTTGAGACCTAGTATGTAAAGCCTAATTAGGCCTATTTTGCAGTGTAGCAGTCAATTTTTGAAGGTTGTGTTCCAAAACAACCCTAGCTGAAAATTTTGTATGTTATCAAAGGGCATAAAGGGTATCTAAATCTGTAGATAGATTTTGGGTATGAGGTCTGGTTTGAAAATTATGTGGGAAAAACTTAGTTCAAATGATACAAGGAGAATAGGAGGGTTTGAAAGAAAATCACCAAATTAAGGCTCTTGTATTGCAAAGGTTGTTTAATTGAGATTGTTTTGACATCTTCCACCCTACTCTACATTAGATATGTTATGTTGTTGGAGGGAGGTGGTTTGTGTTATGAAGAAATGTAGGAAGAAGCGAAAGAAATAGTTTTTGGGGCACTTGATACAACAATGGAGTTCGCTACAATTTTTTTACAATCTCAAAGAGTGATTCCATCACTCAACTCCACCATTGTGAGCCTATGATCACAATATTTCTACCCAACGTGTATGGTGTAGGAACACATGGGCAGACACACAATCAACACAAAGAAAAAATATTGTTGGTTTTTGTTTTTCCAATTTTGGTTTGATTTATTTTCTTTTCTCTCCCCGATCAATCTCATTCTAATGATGATTTGGGCAATTGTGAAAGAGTAAAGCATAGCTCAAGTACAAAAACCATTTGAACTAGTGCCAATTGTATTATATACACAAAATAGATTATTCGAAAGTCATAGAAACATTGGAACAAATGAGTTAGCAGGTGTAAAGATATCGAATTGGAATTCAAATAATGAGTCGGTGGGATAAATTGAAGAGAAAAGCTACATGGGTAACATTCTCTTTTCTTTATTGGGAAATAGCATTATGATCTAGAAATTTTGAAATGAATGTTCTTGTATCCTAATCATCTTCGATGTGAGAGGTCATTGGTTTCGAAGAGAGGGGTTGATCAAGAAAGAAGAAGAAATACCATCGAATAAGAAGGAAGGTTGTGTGCATGAGATATGGGTAGTGCATTAAAATTTGTTGGGTCTTATTGAATATAATTTTTGATAGAAGACGACAGAGGTAGCACATAGGAGAAAAGAGAAGAACTGTGCAAGAGGAAGATAAGAGACAAATGGAAATAAATGGTGAGGGGTTGCGTGGGGAGCAAGGGAATATCGTATGCAACAACTTAAATAATGGGTGATTGTAATACAATATAACAATGATTACCCTATGAGGGATGTCAAAGGAAGCACATTGAAATAGAAAGTATGTAAAGTGTGTGAGTGTGTGGTGTAAGGTCGATTAGGCAAGACATAATGAGTCGACTGTGAAATTGAAGCTCCTTGTGAGTTCAAAGTTAGTCCTATCTAAATATGTTTTGTAAGTTAAATAGAATATGATAAAGAATGTATCAGAGTTTATTACATGGATTTAGCAAGAATGTGACTAGGAAGGTCATGTAATTGAAACTGAATTGAATTAATGAAATTAGCGTTTGTTGCAATTTGTGTTTCATTGGTTGTTGAAATTGGGCAGATTTTACTTGTGAATATTGTTTTTGTGTTTTGAATTGTTTGGGTAGAGGGGAGAACTCTCTTGCATCATCCTTCTTCTTTTCTTTTTTGTGTACATCTGTAGGAGTTTCTCTCACATCTTTCTTCTTCCACCTTGGACTGTAACACTTTTATCCTCTACTTTTATTTTCACTCTCCTCATTCTTCTTCTTGGTTCTCTTTTTCAATCTTCTCTCATATTTTCTATATTCTTCTCTAATACCTCTATCGTGGCCTAGATCTTCCCCACTTCTTCATAATTTATCTTTTCCATCTCTTCAAAATTTTGATTTTCCACTTCTTTCCAATATTTTTCCCAGAAGAAAATTCTCATGGGTCTCCTCATGACCCAAATCCCATATTCAACTGATGCAATCTTCCACAATTCACATAATATACTCAACAATTTGCAAAGATAAATTCCTTCTCGACTTTCTAGCTCTCGATTTCGTAGGCTCTCTCTACCTGTAACAATCCTCACATGGGATCTCCTTTGCTGCCTTCTATCTTCTACTCTACCCATTGGTACTGGCATAGGTTGCCTCACATTAAACACTCTACGTATGTGCTTAGAACCTCTTTCTCCAGTACCATTTGAATCAAACAAAAAACTACACTTGTTGTTCACACACCCAACTTTTAAGATTCACATGTTACCAACTTACATTCAATTTCACAACTATTGAATGAACATCAAAATTCAATAATTTTGTTCAATTCTTTTGAATCCTAATTTATTCAAAATGAAAAAACAAGTTCCATTCCAGCCAATTGAATTAACGCAAGCATCAAACTTCAATTATTTCAATTTTTTATTGTCATTTTATTTATTAAACAAGCCAAATACATTATGCATTAAAAGTCACTTACAACTCTTGTCTGTAAAAGTCTCTACTCTTATACAAAACCTCCTCCATTGACCTGACTAAATCCTTATCCTTCTACACATCTACCAAACTTCATGCATAGTTAATTATGCATTCTCTCCTCCTCATAGGTCATGGCTTCTTTTCTTGCCAATCCTATATTGCAAGCATGACTTACGCTTATTTTAGAATCATTTAATTTGATTTTAAGTTTTAATTCCCATTCACACAATGCAACTTCAGTTTTGTTTTAGTCAAGTGTTGTCTTCACTATTATGATGCTCGACCTGTATTTATCTTCCCTTGTGTTTTACTAGGCATGGTCTTATTATCCGCCATGAGTCTCTCCTTTTCCTGATGACCACCTTTACCCACGGCCTCTCCTTCCCCTGAGGCATGAACTTAATCCTATGCCTTTCTTTAGCTATGCAAAAATATTATTTTTTGCGCCTATCTCTCACTTTCCTGGTGTGACTTCTCTCGACCTACACTGCCCCCTCTACACAACCTAGTCTCCCCCTAATTATTCTAATTGGTTCTCCCATTATGCGAAATTTGTTATTTATTTTATTCTTTAGGTTTCAAAAATGACGTGACTCTTCATTTTCTCTTATGCATCAGATGTGGTGTCTTTTCATTCTTCTATGGCTATAGCTCTTTGTATTCTCTTATTGATTCCTTTTAATTTGACACCTGTTTGACACTTCAGGCTACACAGGGAGTTCAAAAATATTCATTTTATATCGAGACTTATATGCACCACTTCAATCTCCCATTTTTGCATTCAAAAGAAATTATAAATTAATATCTTCTTTTTATAGCACTTTTAGATCAAACACCTCCATTAAAATAAAATTTTCAATTAAACATACAACAAAATCAATCGATAAACAAGGTGTATAGATGCTTGGCTCCATAATCTACCATTGAAACCAAAATGGAATTGCACACCAAAACAAATTTCAAAACTAAAACAACAACTCAAGACAAAATATTTTTTGGTTGATGTGGATTATGCATGTGATCAGATGCTCCTACATCATATAGTCTTTCATGTTTCATTTTTGAAGGTGGTCACTAGGTGAAGAATTTTAACTCAAATTGGTTACCTAAGCTTGATGAAGAGGGTAGAACTATTTTGAAATATGAGGAAATACATCAAACACATACTAAGAGGTTGTGGTTATGTAAGGTTATAGTTTCTTATTAAATAGAATTGTCTCCCTAATGAGGATGCTACACCCTTAACCTTTATCACCTATATGGATATGTGTGGGCTGACCTACAACGCACTCACCATTTATCTTTCAATCCATTATTTATTTGTTCTTTAGCGTAACCTAACTAGGATGAACATGTTTGAGCCCACTTATCTTCATAAATAAAGATGAGAAAGACTCTCCAAAATCATCTTAGTATGAATTATATTCTTATTGTAAGGATTTGGAAGCTACCACCATAAATTTTCTCAAATATTTATTTTTTAGTTATTTTTTCTTCCATTTCTATTGAAATAACTTCATTGAACCTAAAAAGCATATCTATTCTCTTATGGTTGCTAAAATATGGGAAGTTAGTATCTTAATAGACTTAATGTTCCTTCATTTCTTTTAGGGTTTTGGTATTGAAAGCGTTGAGCCTCTCCAATCATGTTGGATGCACTCAATATGACTTACTATTATTATAACTCTTTGAAAACTTGATATAGAATAGAATATTCTAATCTTTCAATCAAATCTCTACTAATCTTGTTGAAAAGAAAGAAAATGTTGTATACATTTTTGTATGGTAAATCTGACAAAAGAAAATTTATCTCTTAAATAAAGAGAAAATGTGAATATTTTAGAGTAAGAGCTATAGAAGCCATATATTTTGGATAATTAATACATATTTTAACTACATAATATTGGTTCATAGGTTATGAATCCTTGAAATTTAGACATGTAGGCATAGTTTAGATTAAGAAGTGAAATTATTTTATGGAAACTAATCAAGAAAATCTATTTTTAATATATGGGTAAAACCTTGGTGTCTTAGAGATAAAGATGGAGAAATATGTTAGCTCGAGATGTGTAATATCCACTATTTACTAATATAAATGGAACAATAATTTTTTTTATTATAACTTGCATAGTGCTCCATATGAGGACACTAATCAGATGCAAAATCTATAAAGAAGTCATGTATATGCATTGGTAATGAGGGCTCAAGTTCAACATAGTTAGTAAATGGGAACTTTTTTTGTGAGGCCTCTTCACCATCTCTCATCATGCATTGTAGTCATATTTATGCTAAATAAATATTCTTCCAATTAATGGGACAAATGCTTGGCTATTAAATTTATCAATTGTTTATTCAAAATTATCAGATTTATTTACCCTCTTATGAATAATAAACTAAACATCAATATATAAATTTTATAAAGATTTAATTTTTTAACTATGTTTTTAATCTATGAGTAGACAATAGGGAAAAATATCTTCACTTATACGTGGTATATTGTGTATTTAGGATTATAAAGATAGTTACCTTTAAATGTATCATTCTTATTTTAGTTACAAACCAATACCAATTAATAAATGTTTTAATCATATAAAATATGTTGGTTTTTTTACATTTTCAAGAAATTATTTTAAGTATAATAGAGGGATAATCAATATGGGACATTTCACATTGAGAAGATTTATTATTCCAATAGAAAAATAAATTAATTCCCAATGAAAATAAAGAATATACGTCCTTTATAAAATAACACTGATAGGACCATCTAAAACATAGTATATTGGTTAATGTATGGAATTGCTGTTGCCACCAATGTTCAAACCCCTAATGGAATATCATTCTCACATTATTTATTGCCTCACTAGGATATTTTTATCACATATTTGAATCATTCATTTTAAAATACATTGGTGTTTACTTTTATGGCATTAAAAAGATGTTGAGTTCATGTTCCAAACGCTGGCTAGGTCATTATTCTCATAGACTTGATGCCCCTATTGGGCTACTAGGCTCATAGGTTTTAAATATTCATATTAATGTAGTTTTTTCATTCCTAGGATGATATTTCTTTTTTATAGCCTCACCTAGCCTAAGCTAGGATAAAAATTCCTTCCATTATTGATTAAAACAATAAAAAAAACTAAAAGGTCCAACTTCAATCATTCAATAGGCACTCAAGTATAACTATTAAAATGATTCAAATAGTGTATATTAAATGCACTATGATACCAAATATTGCAAGGTTGTATTAATAGTGAGAATTCAAGCCATTTAGGAATCATTGGTTATTTTTTGTACTAATTTTTATCTTTTCAGATATATAATGATTTTTGATGATGTAGGAGAATCTTGATAAGATAAAATAATAAATAAATAATTATAAAATTTATAATAAGACTTATTTTCAAAGTCTTAAAATAAATTTTAAAGTACCTAAATATGTTTTTATAAAAAAAAGAGTGATAATTAGGATAAATCCATCCCAAATAATTGATAGTTTCTACTAATTATAATAAGACAAGATAATGTATATAATGACATGATATGTCATCTCTATAAATAACAAGATAATTTTTTCATTATTGTAGTTATTATTTTATATTTGATTAGATTTATGTTTCATTTACATATTTTTCTTATATTCAATATACTAGTAAACATCTATAGAGTTACAAACATTCTAAAATAAAGTAATTAATTTTATTTATTTATAAAACCCTTTATATAAAATTTAGAATATAGTGACATGTACTATTTCAATGTTTTCTTTATTTACTTTTTACAATTTTTGTGTATATAACAAGTTAGTAAAATTTTAAACTTTTATTGATATAATCATATTTATCTATTACAAGTTATTTTAAAAAAAATCATGTATTATTTCATGATTTAGATTTATTAAGGGAATGTTTAAATGGAGTTAAGAGTAAGTTTTTATTAGTATAATTATTTTCATACATAAAAAATATATATATTTTAAATTATTTAAGATAGTTTTTGTTTCAAATTAAAAAGAAATTGATGTAATAAAAATGACATCATTGAATCCATCCTCATAATTAAAGAAAAAATCTTAGATCCATGTCAAATTAAAAATAAAACCTTCTATCAATTCTCTATACTAACTTTTGAAAATAGAAAACAATCCTTTTGACTCATTAAATTCTTACCTTGAATCTATCCTAATAAGAACTTATTATTTTTACTAATTTCACATGATTATTCACATGGTCATGAAATTTGTCAATTATTTAAAACTAAAAAAAATATGACTAATTGTCAACTCTCTAATCTAAAAGCATGATAAAGTTAAAAACTAATAAAAACTTTGATCTTGGTAAAGTATGGAAAGATCTTGAAGACCTCATTTCGAGACCTTAGACGACTAAAACCCCAGAAAGAGTTAAGAATTTCTCAAACCAAATATTTTTTATTGGAATTATAGACAGCTCTTCATGAAGCTTCTCTACATTAATTTTAAGCTTAATCAAATTGTCGGATCAAAATTTATTGTCTTCAAAAGTCCCTACATCAAGACATATATGTATATGTATATGAAATATATATATAGAGAGAGAGAAATAATTTTAGTACTATAATTTTCTAATTTGAATCATACATGTGAACTTGGATAGATTTGTTTTCAATAAATTTAATTATTGGTAACTTTTAGTGAAAAATAGTAACTTACATGCAACTCTTTAATCATAGACAACACATTGTGTTTAACTTTGTAGTGTCATTTGAAGTTGATTCATAAGAATCAACTATAGTGATATGTTTCAATATTAATTTGTTATGACCTATTTATTATCTATTCAATTAGTATCTAATAAAATATTATTAATTTTTAATATTGTTTTATTTTACTAAAATAAATTTTTAAAATGGATAAAAGTATAAATCGAATTTCTCAAGGTTTAATAGTTAGTGTTATTGGTGATAAAATAATCTAGACATGATCCATAAAAGGGATGACATCAGATTAAACTAATAACACGCCTAGAATAATATAATATAACATAAACCACACTAGGAAAGATCTAATAAATCTAGAAAAGGAGGTTAAACGTATAAACCCATGCCATAGTTTTGGTCAAAAAAATAGTTTTTAGGGAAATAGTTTCACCCCTAACAGTTTTAAGTGAAACAACTTCACTTGTAACCATATGGAAACTATGTGGTGGATTGATTCTTAGGTGAAACCCTTTTCTTGAAACTACTAAGTAAACATATTTTAATTTTGAAGTATGCAAAAGTTTAAATTTAATGTAATATTTTGTGTGAAATAATTTCAAGTGAAACCATTTATGTGGCAACCTATGTGGTAGCTTAACCCCTCTTTTAGAGAAAATTCAACAAAAAATCAATTTCAACTCTAGATTTCTTACAACAACTATATTTTTATGAAAAAACTAAAAATACCATTTTATAGAGTTCATAATCAATAATCATTTTATTTATATTTTAATTAGCTTAGTTATATATTTTTAAATTACTACAAGTACATTATTATAATGAAATATGAGGATAACTATTTTCTTAAAAATATTAGCAAATATGTTTGTTTGAAAAAATATATGATATACTAGAGGAGAGAATCTTCTCTCAAACAGTATATGGGTATGTGCAGGATCATGATGGGCCAAAAAGTGGCGATATGTAAGCCATATGATGGTTCATGTGGGTGACAATTTTCTTTTTACCCAAAATTGATGAAACGAAAAGGGTTTTTAGAGGAGATTATCAGCTTTCCACCATTATAAATTATGCTTTACTTTGAATTTATTAAATAATTATTATTCATTTTTTATTACAATTACGAATAAAGTCCTAATTGATAGGTTGATTGAAAAACATCTATAACTTTCAAATGGTATCACATTTTTTGAATCCGAAACATGTTTCACATTCTATGCTTTGCATACTATAGGATTAAAAAAAGAAAAAAATGAATTTCATTAATTTTTGACCAAGTTAAGGTGGTTAAATAGACGAGATTTTATATTTTTTAAAAGTTGTAATAACAAAATCATAATTAATTATTTACTTGAAAAGAATTATAAAAAAATATGCATCACATCGGGACATGAGTCCTCTACTTATATCTATAATCTTATAAAAAAATATCATCATTTTATTGTGGTTAGGGTGGTCAGACAGACACCTACTTCTTATTTTTACCCTGAAATTTAAATACTACTACATTGAAATTTCAAATTTTCACCAAATAGTTTTTTTTTGTTAAAATAAAGGTCTAGTATTTTAGAAACTACATTCAATTTGCTACAAATTCTATTTTTACATTGTTTTGGAATAATATAGATAACTTATTCAAATTTTTATGTCAAGTTGTCTAACTCTGATTTTTTGCCTTTTAATTGCCACTTAAGGGCTTGTTTTTTTCCATGATGATCTTGCACATACCCGTATATTTTTTAAATGATAAAAAAAAATTCAAATAAAAGTTAACATCCCATTAAAACTACAACATTTTGATTAAGTTTGGCTTTAAAAAATATTTAAAAAGTAACTATACATTGAAAATTAGTTATTTTTCATGCACTAGATTTTCAATTTAGATATGTGGGAAAATTATTTGTTCTCTTTTTTTTTGCAATGTCTCATTGACCTCCATTATTTAAAAAAGAAATAGCAATTAAAATTCTTTTATTAAATTTATAAAAATGTATATCCAACTAATTTAAAAAAGAAAAGAAAAAATAAACATAAAATATTGTAAGAATTCTAAATTTCATTATTTTTCATCATTTAAAAATTTAAATTATAATGTTAATTTTAGGTGGTCCAAGTTAAAAACTATAGTCTTCTTAGTCATTCATTTATAAAAGCGTGGCACATTTCTAAACTTTTATCCAAGAGTAAAGGGAGTTGAAATGATCATATCAATGGAATCTATTCCAAATAGGTAGTTATGAAGAGGGCACTAACTTCTCATAATGAAGTTATTTGTGTAATAAAATATATTTTTAATATTTTATTCGAAACTATAGAAAACACCATTAACATTGTGAGATAACTTGCATATTTTACATACCATAACAAAAGAATATCTTATGTTAGACTTATAAGCCTAATTACAATATTTAAGTGGTGCAACTCAAAATTCAATGGTTTTATCAAATGATTGAATTTTGCATCTCAACAACATTCACCATCAATTCCTCATTTCCTCTTTTTTAACTTAATAAATTTAAATGACAATGTGCAATTTATGAGAAAAAATATGAGTTTTATTCATTACTCCTTCACACTAGCTACAAAAGAATTCATATTTTTGTCTGTGATTCTTCGATTCATTTTTTTAATTTCTTCTAACTCTTTGTTCCAACACTCGCCCTTAGCTATGTGACATGTGTAGACTATGATATTCTCATATTAAATTCATTCTATCTATTTTCTTTGCATTCACTGACTCTTATTTCTCTTATCAATAAAAGAGGGGTAAAAACTTTATTAAACCAAGGAAAAGTACAAAGCAAGGCCCTTACACAACCTTATCCAGATCCACCCAGTGGTCCAACTGTTGAGACAAATCAGGAGGTAATTGACCCCGATCCAGCACATTCTAGTCCTGAAGATGATCTGAAGCCCATTTAGCCAAACCATCCGCAACACCATTCCATTCTCTAGGAATATGAGTAAAAGTAACGAACTCCAAAGAAGTACAAAGGTTGAGAATCTCTTCCAAAATCAGAGCCAACTACCAACTAACATCATCTAAATTTTGCCTATTCAACAGGTTCACAACAACCTAGGAATCAGATTCACAAATGAGCCTGTGCCACCCCAATTGACTTCCACGCTTCACTGCCAAAAGGATTGCCTGAGCCTCCATAAGATTATTAGAATGGAAAACCTTATACACCGAGAAGATAAATTGAACATCTCCAAAGCTATCCCTACCAACCCCACCAATACCAACATGACCAGGGTTTCAACAAGAGGAGCCATCAATATTAAGCTTGAGGACCCCTTGAGGAGGAGGGGACCATCTTCCCTCCCTATTCACCTTTGGGGTAGGATGACGACATCTGTTGCGCCTAAGCTGCTGTTGCAGAGGAGGAAGATGAAGACATTTAAAATAATTAACATCACAAGGGGCCACCGAAATAGACAGATCACACTTAGCAACAACAGTTTCACCCAAGGAATGCAAAATTTTCTGCCACAGACGAGGGGCCATGAATAACACATCCTGAAAAACCCGATGATTCCTCTCCAACCAAAGATTCCAAATAATGAAGGAAGGGCCAATCTCCCAAGCAGGTTGAAGAAAAGAAGTAGAAACAGGGGCCCTGCCCTAGTGATCCACAAACTCGGCTAATGAGTGAACATGCCAGCAGGGCGTATTCCACACCCCACCAAAAATGCTAGATCTCCCTAGCATAAGAGCATTGGAAGAAGAGATGAGAGACACTTTCTTCTGAATTACAACATAACACACATCTAGAGGGACCTTGGAAGCCGCGCTTGCAAAGATTATCCCAAGTAAGACACCTGCTCTAAGCCACTAGCCACATGAAGAAATTGCACTTAGGCCAAGCCAACTTATGCCAAACTTGCTTCCACCAAGGGACCTCAATATCTCCAAATAATTTCCTACCCAGTTGGTTATAGCCAACAAAGATAGAGTACTTCCCAGACCTATCAGAGCCATCCCAAGCCAAAATATCCGAGCCTCACAAAGAATTACAAGAACGGGAAACCAAAGGCTGAGCAAGCTCATGCCTGCACCCCTCAACCCCCCTAGGAGGCCATTCAGCAAGATGCTTCCAGCGGAAGGTAACCATAGAACCACTATGCTCAGCAATCTTGTAATGCTCCATGGTGTCCCAACCAGCAGTAGTAAAAACATCACAAAGGGGCTAAAGATGAGGATAATCATAAATAAGGGGAGGGTGCCCATCCCAAGCATCAAACCAAAAAAGAGCCTGAGATCTAGAGTGACAGATCCAGAAAAGAGCATGCTTAATCAACTGAACCCCCACTTTCAAAGTATTCCAAGTCATAGAGCCACTCCCCTCCAAAGGATAGTGGGGGACCTCAAAAGAAGCAAAACCTCTAAGATACTTATGGTTAAGAATCTGAGCCCATAACTGGTGTTGATTAGTGCACCAATGCCAATAAAGCTTAGCAGCAAGAACATGTCCATTTAGAATAGTTGAGTGTAAGCTGAGACCCCTCTCCTACTTTGGTCTACACACAGAATCCCAGTTAACAAGACTCCACTTAGAGGACATCAAGTTGCCACTCCAAAGGAATTGACGAGAGAGAGCATCAAATTCCCTAAGGAAATACATTGGGGCCAAATGAACAAAACACTTGTAGATGGGGAGGGCCTGAATAATTGACTTAAGGAGAGTAACTCTAGCAGCTGTAGACAACCACCGATGAGTCCAATGAGTTACCTTCTTCCTCAACTTGTCAAGCAACAACTGCCAGGAAGATCGGGGCTACCTGTTAATAGCAAGAGGAATCCCCAAATAGACAAAGAGAAGAGACCCAATTTGAAACTGCAAAATTCTAGCAATCCTTCGTTGGATAGCCTGGGGAGTATTAAAGAAGAAAATAGAGGACTTATACTCATTGACTTTTTGAATCGAAGCCCCAAGGTAGGTATCCAAAGTGTGCCTAAAGGATTGAACTTCACGAATATGGGCCAACCCCATAAGGGAAGTATCATCCACAAACTGGAGATGAGAAAGCATTGGAAGGCCCATCCCCCACTGCCAACCATGAATCAAACCCTAAGAAACCTGGAATTTAAGGAAGCGACCAAGCCCCTCCACCAAGATAATAAAAAGATAAGGAGAGAGTGGATCCCCCTAACAAAGGCCCCTAGAAGTGCTAAATAGCTCAGAAGGTTCACCATTCACAATAACCGAAAATGAGGAAGAAGTCACCCAGCTCATAGTCCAATTCACCCAATCTAAAGAAAACCCAAAGGCCAATATAATCTTCTGAAGAAATCCCCATTTAACTCTATCGTACACTTTGGCCATATCCAGCTTAATGAACATAGACCTGACCTTAGAGATTGCCATGGAATGAATGACCTCAGAGGCAACCACCACTCCATCCAAAATTTGACGGCCCTCCACAAAGCCTCCTTGCTCCTCAAAAATAACAGTAGATAAACAAGACTTAAGCCTTTCCGCCATCAACTTCCTAACAATCTTATACACCACATTGCAGAGTGCAATAGGTCTAAAGAAATCAAGCTGATCAGCTCCATCTTTCTTAGGGATGAGAACCAAAAAAGTAGCATTCAGGGCATGAAGCATATGCTTATTATGAAGAGACTCACGAACCACCTCCAACAAATCCATCTTCACAATATCCCAAAACTATTGGAAGAATTCAATAGGGAAACCATCAGGGCCAGGAGCTTTCCCCTTATTCATCCTAAACACAACCTCCTCCACTTCAGATAGAGTAATCAGATGGATCAAAGTAGCATTCAAGTCATTATAGATCAAAGAAGGAATATAGGAAATGACCATGTTTTCACCAGCCTCAGCAAGGGGAGAGTCCTCAGTGAACAAAGAAGAGTAGAACTGATGGGCTTCTCTAGACAAAGCCTATTGTGAAGATATTGAAGAGCCCTCATGATTGACAAGAGAAGGGATATGACATTTATTCTGATGAGCCTGCACAGAATGATGAAAGAAAGTAGTATTCCTATCACCCTCTTGAAGCCAGTCAACCCTAGCCTTTTGTCACAAAGTTCCCACTCCACCACTTTTAGGGCCTGGGAATCAGCATACCCAAGAGCCTCTGAAAAACCCAAATCCCTAATCTGGCGAGTGATAACAACAAGGTTCTCCTACACTTCCCTTTTTTTTGCCCGTAAATTTCCAAAGCACACTCTATTCCAACGCTTAAGATGAAACTTGACATATTGCAGCTTCTCGACGAAAGCATACATAGCAGTACCATATGTAGGAGCTCCATCCCTCCACCACAGAGCAACTAGATTATATAGGGATGAATCACGCCACCACATAAGCTGAAATTTGAAAGGAGGGTTCTTAGAATTAGGAAAAGAAGAAGCAAAAAACTTAATTGGCCAGTGATCCAAGCCACACCAATCCAAGATCTCAGATCAAGTGACCAAACTGCCCCCAAGTCAAAAGCAAGAGACCAGGAATCTATCCAACCACTCTGAAATTGCAGTAGGCCCACTCCACTTGTTATTCCAAGTAAAAATGCCATTGGAGGGTTTAATGTACACAAGAGCAAGAGAATCCACATTAGCACAAAACATATCAGAAGTAGGATCTAGTCTCAGAAGCCCCCCTCTTTTCTCCTTCAAACACAAAACAGAATTGAAATCTCCTGCTAAGATCCAAGGCAAATAAGGTGCACAAGACCTAACATACCTGATATGGGCCCAAAGCTAGATTTTACCATGAATATCAATCAGAGCATAAACATTACTAACTAAAATAGTCTCACCAGATTTCAAAATAGAAGCCACCACATAAATAGAGGAGTGGCTAGAGATCCACCAGCAAGGAACAACCTTACGAGGATCCCAAAAAAGAGACAAACCTCCAGAACTTCCCCTAGACTCAATACACTGGCACTGCCCAGAACCTCAAATGCGAGGAGAAAATTGAAGCATGAGATCCACCTGAAGCTTGGTCTCCTGCACACAGAAAATATTTGGAGAGTGAACCCCAATCAGACCCTGAATAGCCTTTTGATGGGAGCACTATTCAACTTCCTTGCATTCCATGACAGAATAATCACGAGGAAGGTTGGACAAAGTGGGCTTCAATGGTCTTAACCAACCCCGATTCCACCAACAAATCCCTAGTAAATTTAAACTTGTTTGCATCCTTCTTACGACCAAATTTAGAGGAATTGTTGAAATGCCCCTTTTTGAGAGGGCATTGTAGCACCCCAAGAGCAGGAGACGTACCCCGACCTCTACCTAAAGACAATGCCTCCTTAGCCAAATCCACTAAAACAATATCATCCTATAGATCTACAGAAGCAGCAGGAGGCTCGACACCCCCTGCACCAACATCGAAGAGTTATCCTTAACAACAATAGCCTGCTCCATCCCTGTATCCATTTTAGTGGCTCCAGTAAAGATCTCAATTGGGAACCCCTCCTCTATGGCCGAACTATCCAGAACCTCAAAATGGTTGAAACCCTGATCACTCTATTTATCTTTAAAGGGTCGCTTCTGACCCCTCCCCTTAGCTTTCAACTTAACAGATATAATACCATCATTCGGTTCCCCCTCAGTCATAAGCACCTTGCCCTTATCTGCCTTCTTAGCTGAAGGCTCCGAAGAAGGAGGAGAAGAAACCCCCACCGTTCTAGTAGTCCTAGGACATTGGCATTGAAGGTTTCCATACTCGTGACAAAATCAGCATCGAAAAGGAAGGGACTCATAATCTAACTGTTGAATCCACGAGGTAGAACCAATACAAATTTCCAAAGAATCTGGCAATGGATTATTTAAATCAATTTCAACACAAATGTGAGCGAATGAAAATACCTTTTAACCAAAGTATTCTGAGCAATGGCAACTGGCTTCCCTAACAAAGCAACAATCCTTTGCAAAAGATCCTCTCTCCGAAACTCTAGCGATAGCCATGGTAGATGGACCCACACAGGAACCCTGGAAGGTAGGTCCTCAGCTGCATTGAATCCTCCATGCCAGGGTTTCCTGAACAATCCCACATGATTGTAAAAGTATGGCCCCCCCTCAAAAACATGGTTGCGATCTGACATGCAAGAAAAATCAACCATGAAAAAACCATTCCCAGCCACCAAAATATCAAAGTCACCTTCAACTTGCCAGGATCTATGGATCCAGGACTCCAAAGCCAAAAGGGGGACATGGATACCAAAAAATTTACAGATAAGAACATGTTGGCTCCAATAAGAAAAGTCCTCTTGCATAGATTCTAGAGAAATAACCAAAAACTGGGCGATCTTGACTTCGCGGAAAACACCAATTCACCTTTTTAAGCTTAGAGCTCTCACCCACAAATGGGGAATCCATCGTCGAAGCATGCATGTCCGCAAAGGAAGTCGGAGACGGCTTCGTGCCCGAAAGCATCAAAAGCTTGGAGACCCCAGCCATGACTTCGCACCCAAAACCCACCACATCGGCCTCCACACCCCACACCCCAAACACCACACCCCTCACCGCCGGTAGCAACCCCACACAGCACTCCACAACCCCACATGCTAGACCCCACACCGAACGCAACCCACCGTACACCCCTCCACACCCAGCACACTACCCCACCCCACCCACACACACGAGCAGCTGCAGGCTGTAGGTCAGAAGGAACAACCGACACCTGCACAAGAAGCACACATGCAGCAGGAGCTAGGGCATCATTGCCCTAGCAATAGACCACTGCGAAGCAAACCATTGTTCCATCCCTGCAATTCTCTGAGACTCTTATTTCTCTTATTCAAAGCCTGCCTTCCTCATTCCCGAAACATTTGCATTTCATTTGTTTGTTAATATGTTGTTCTTTTTCCTCCTCTACATGACCATCCTTTCTTTGCTCCCAACAACATGTATTCTATTATCTTACAACTATGTGCACTCCTCTCTTTTATAATTTTTTCATTGCCTCTTCCCATAGTGTGGCATGTATTGGTCTTCTCTATTCACTTTTCTTAAATTATTTTTTTCCTATTCAAAATTCCACGCAACTCTCTCTCTACACTTGACACATTTTAATTTTCATTTAGTTCTGATAATTATTGCTACCATGGAACGATCCATGTCACACTATAATTCTACATTTATTCATTTCTAACATCGTAGAATCCTCCCTACCTTGGTTGTGCAAACTCTTTTCATTTTTTTTTTGGCTTTTTTATTTCTTTTCTTTGAAAACTTCTCAACTCTCTTGTTGCCCTCGACCCTTCAAATTATCATATTCACCTTTTGGGCATTGAAATTAAAAAAAATTAAGGTGATGTCAAGCCAACAGACCTCCATTATTCCTTGTGCACTCATTTTCATTTATCTTTGGTACATATATTAATGCTCAAGATGCATCATTTAAGTGCAATAATAATCGAACTGAAGATTAGAAATTAAGCTAAGACATTTTGTTAATTTAAAATGACAAAATGCAACTTGAATCTGCCTTCCAGATAAAGATCTTAAATTAATTTGTCAAATCACAAACTTACAACTAAAACCACAAACTAGATAAAAGAAAACAAAATTGGACAAGCCGATACAGATCGGCCCCTAACTGGTGGATTCTAGATGATCACTAGAATGAAGACAATACAGACCGGATTAATCATTCTTTTTGGCTAATGCAAGATTGCATATATGTTTGGGTGCTCTTGCATCACACACACTAGGTAGGAGAAATTTTTCATGAGGCTACAACTCATGAACATTTTTTTGGAAGCTTCAAATGGTGATCCCATGCTTACTTTTTATCCAAATTTATTATCCATCAATTGGCTTCTTCTTCTATCTGCTAATCAAAACCTCTTTACCTCTTCGCTCTTTCACATTCCTTCATTGTGTATGCTGCAATTAGCACTCACCTCGGTGGTCACCTCCACTTGGTTCTTCCCAATGATGACTTGATCCATTTTAGACTTCTCATACAACTGAGTATATTGTTCTAATGCTAAAATATGTTTTCCTCTTAGACTCTCTTCACTTTCTTTACAATTATTTTGCTACCCCTTATTGTTCTTCTCTTCCTTGTGCAATTGATGCACCAACTCTTCATCATTTCCCTTGACATCAATCAGAGTCCTCTTCTCATGAGCTACTATTGGTTTGCTCCCAACCTTATTTTCCATTACCACAACTTGTTCATTAGCATGAAAATAAACCAATGAACTATTTGTCACTTGTTTCTCCTTGTCCTTCAATGGACTAAAATGATACTCCCTTCCATCCTTTGTGATAGTATATATATTTTACCAACCAGCATACACAACATGTCTATCATATTGGCATGATCTGTCCAAGAGGACATGACAAGCATCCATGGGCATCACATCACACAACACCATATCAACATAATTACCAATCTGAAATTGAACCAACGATTATTCACTTACCAAAATTTGATGATTCTATTACAACCAAGTGACTTAGTAAGCATTTGGATGTCTTATCTTTTTCAATTACACCTTCTCTACCATCTCCCATTAGACCAAATTATCGATACTTCTACTTTCCACAACTATCTTACAACACTTGCCACCTGATTTACACACTGTTTAAAATAAACTTTTTATTTATGTTGGCTCTGATTGTTCTTTTTCTAGTTTCAAAAGTACTCTATTCAATATCAATGCCTTTCCCTGTTTGGGATCTTCTACTTGCTTTGGGGAATTCACACTCTCTTCATCAGCTTGTGTTGCATAGTTTTTTGTTGCACTCTTCCTACTAATCTCTTTCTATATTTGAGGATAGTCAAAGGCCCTATGTCCAACCTCTCCACATTGGAAACATGTCCCTCCAAATCCCCTTCCTCTACCTCTTCTACAATAGCCTCTTCCCATGTTGTTTTGAATTGATTCCTCATTATGTGAAGTGTCATTTTCCTCCTCAAAAGCTAGTTTTCCTTTTCCATCACTTGTTGGTTCACTTTGAATGATAGACCTTCCTCTTTCTCTTGTATTACCTTGGTGTCTACACAAAAAAATTCTTCAACCTTCAAGGAAAATCGATATGCCTCTTTCATCGAATGAACTTGTAACACAACCAAATCATATTGAATGTTATATCTCAATCCATTTTCATACCTTGAAACATTTTTTATGTCATCCTCCACGTGTCCAACTCAAATATTCAACTTATAAAACTCCTTGGTATAAGCTTGCACACTTAACTCTTTTTGCTTCAAATTTTTCAATTTTTAAACAAACTTACTTGGTAATCCTTCAACAAAAATTGAGCTTTCATCTTTGCTATCATTCGGTCCCAAGTTTTAAATTTATCCTTGCCTCTTCATTGTCTAACAATTTACATGTGATCCCACCACAATGACACATGTCCCTTCAACTTCGAACAAGAAAAATTCACTCCTTTTGGGTCCACTATTGACTCATAGTCAAAATACTTCTCCATTTATGATATCCAATGATGCAGAGAAAGACTTCACCTAAACACACTTGACTACTTTGACACCTTTCAAACAAAGGTTCATTTCAAACAATCACTGAATGCATGTTGGTGCACTTGGAAACATTGATTTGAAGGCCTAATGGGCACTTAACAAAGAGAACAACATCAAAAATTGAGAGCCTTGGTTTTTACAAACCTCCCACAACATATTTCATTGTTTGACAACCCATTCATAATTCAATAATGCATAGATTTCATTGAACCCTCAAGTAGCTAGGGTTTCAAGACAATTTTCATGCAATTTAGAACACATAGACATTAATAACTCCTTGTGGCCAAAAGATCTCGGCCTAGGAACTTGGAGAATATTAGAAGGTATCAAAATAGAGATGCACTGAAAATTTGATCATTTTTCACCAAGCCAAATGGGAGATATGAATTTTTTTAGTGTTGCTAGAAACCGTAGTTAGGGTATAGGGTTGTCATCACCCAAAATGCAATAACTTTCACAAAACTTAATGAAATGACTCCAAAAAAAACCAAAAGTTATGTATTTTATAATCCAGATGCCCTCCTTTGACCGTATCGAGTCATATAATCTGTACAAAAGAGGCTTTTCAAACAGAAAACGGTGAAAATATGTACACGACAATCACTAATTTGATCATAACTTTTGCAAAACACAATGAAATTCACTCAAACCAAAAGTATTAGAAAGATTAAAAAATTCTCCAAATTTTACAATAACCGGCAAGGCCATACTAAATAGTACAATGCCCCATACAATCAAATTTATTGTTTGTTTCACCATGGAAAACATAAGAAAATGCTTCCAAAATGTTCATCTTTCATTCCATATCTTCTCTAACCTTGGTGCTCAAGTATACATGCCATATTTATGCAATTAAATCCATTCACAATTTCCAAACTGAATTCCAACTACCAAAAACGAAAATTGCAACTTTATACAACTTTGACACGACAACTTCAATGACTTTTTTCCAACTTTTACAACATTTTGCTCCTAATCACCAAAATGACTCAAAAGGATCGCAATTGGCCTAGAATGGTCCAAATTGATCTTATTGACCCAAAACAAACCCAATCAACCCAAAAATCAAAACTTTGCAACATGACACAAAATGTATCACAAGATGCCCCTACATCATCCAATCAATTAATCTTCTACATTCAAGCTTCGATTGTAACTAGAGTTTTTTTTATCTCAGTTTGCTGCTGATCCTTGTAATTTCTTTCAAAAATATTCCTTCCACTCCATCATCATCATCCTAAAAATCATTTTTTGGTGCTTCAATATCATCTTCATCATCACTGACATCTACCATAGGTATCCTCTTCGCTATGCTACTTCCATTGCATCCAATTTAGTTGTGGTACCTCTTAGAATTTCCATGATTGTCGTATTATAATTATTATGTGGTCCTCTTCACCCATGTCCTCTTTGTGCCATGTTGATGGGCTCTCTGCACTTGTAGCTCTCCTCGTCCTCACACACCCAGAAAATATCTTCCAGGATTCCTTCGCTCAACACAACCGCAACCAACTCTGCTACCAAATGATGCAGTTCAAAATTCAATGATTTTATCAAACGAT
The DNA here is from genome assembly GCA_007115665.2 of Sequoiadendron giganteum. Lineage (NCBI taxonomy): Eukaryota > Viridiplantae > Streptophyta > Pinopsida > Cupressales > Cupressaceae > Sequoiadendron > Sequoiadendron giganteum. The sequence goes on from CM021102.1 coordinate 193,943,806, forward strand.
TGAATTTTGCAACTCAACAACATTCACCATCAATTCCTCTTTTCATTTATTTTTTAATTTAATACATATAAATGACAACACAATTCATAAGAAAAATGATGAGTTTTATTCATTACTCATATTTCTATCTACGATTCTTCAATTCATTTTTTAATTTCTTCAACTCTTTGTTCTAGCACCTGCCCTTAGCTATGCGGTCTGTGTAGACTATGCAATGCTCATATTAAATTCCTTTTATCTAGTTTCTTTGCATTCGCCAGCTCTTATTTCTCTTATTCGTCGCTTGCCTTCCTCATTCTGGGAACATTTGCATTTCATTTGTTTGTTAATCTGTTCTTTCTTTCCCTTCCTCTACGCGACCCTCCTTTCCTCACTCCCCTCATCATGCATTCTATTCTCTTGCAGCTATGTGCACCCCTCTCTTTTATATTTTTTTCATTGCCTTTTTCCATAGTGCGGCCTGCACTGGTCTTCTCAATTCCCTTTTCTTAAATTATTTTTTTCATGTTCAAAATTCCACACAACTCTCTCTCTGCACTTGACACGTTTTAATTTTCATTTAATTCTGAGAACTATTGCTACCATGGCACGACCCCTGTCACACTACAATTTTGCATTTGTTCATTTCTAATGTCGCAGACTCCTCCCTACCTTGGTTGTGCAGGGTCTTTTCTTTTTGTTTTTTTTCTTTGAAAATTTCTCAACTCTCCTGCTACCCTCGATCCTTCAAATTCTCCTATTCACCTTTTTGGGCGTTGAAATTAAAAAAAAATTAAACTGATGTCAAGCCAAGCGACCTCCATTATTCCTCGTGCATTGATTTTCATTTACCTTCGGTACATACATTAATTCTCAAGATGCATCATTTAATTGCAAGAATAATCGAATTGGAAATCGAGGTAAGATATTTTGACAAAATGTAACTTCAATCTGCTTCCTAGATAAAGATCTTAAATTAATTCACCAAACCAAACCATAAGTTAGATAAAAGAAAACAAATATGAATTAGTCATTCTTTTCGGGTGATGTGGGTGCTCCTACATCAATAGGTGTACTATGATATTATGTGATTATTTGGGATGTAAACAATTGTAAATTCATATATATATGTAGGAGTTGCTAGAATATTTTATTAAAAACGTGTATCTATTCTTATATTTTTATATCACATATTAAAATAAAAAATATTATATATGTTTATATATGGAAAATAATCTCTTCCCACTTTGAAATTCATGATTTTCATTTTTCAAGTTGACTTCAATCTACATGTTTTTGAAATGGTAAGCAACATTTATAGGGTGTCGTACCCTTTACACAGAGGGCCCAAAGGGCCAAAGAAGAGCTAGTTCAAAACAGGAATGAACTAGGAGAGGACAAACCCAACACAGAACAACTGACAGACAGCCGTTAAACCACAGATTAGAATAGGATTCCAGAATCTGAGTGGACCAAACTGACACCCTTGACCCGAGGACACGAAGAAGCAACAGATCGAGGGAGTCCCCTCTTCTTCCTCAACATCCAAGTCCACTGAGCAAGTAGAGAGGAGCGAAACCTCAGCAGCCACCAAGGAAGAGCCATCACCACACAAGGGGGACTGTTGCACGGGTGAGGAGACAGGAAAAGACAAAGGAACAACATAAGCAATCAATGTAGTTCGGTCAGGCACAATCAATACAGCGTTAGCATATTGAACGAATGGTGGATCCACAGTAGTGAGGTCCGGGTGAGGAGCAAGAACATGTTCCTGAGTAGGCACAATAGGGTCAACCTCCTCAAAAGAGATAGCAGCAGGGGCCAGCGTGAGGTGATCCAAAAGAGCATCCTTCCACCATGTCACAACGCCCTTGCGGCGGGCTTGAGGGAAGACAGAGGCCAAGTGACCCACCGAAAAGCATCTCCTACACTGAAAGGGGAGACCCTCATAGTCCAAGAGCTGCTTCCAAGGTCTGTCCTCTACTAACAAAACTACATCCCCATGGAGAGGTTTGGAGATGTCCAGATCAACAAGCAGTCGAGCGATAGTGGTATGCCCAAATTCCCTAGTTGTAGAATCCACCATTAAGAAGCGATCAATAGAATTCACAATAGCCTCGAAACATGATTCCTCCCAAAACTAGAGAAGAAGATTTGGCAGACGGACCCAAATAGGTCTAGTATTCAACGGCTCTGTAAGGGGGTTAAAAGAATGATACCAGGGCCTGATGGACAGAGAGTGAATACCCCACATCCACCCCCTGTCCAGAACACAGTTTTGCTCCTGCGGGGAGGCAAATGTAGCTATAAAGAAACCCCTAGCGCTAGGGTAGAGCTCGATTTCCCCGACCACCAAAGGCTTCTAGGAAAATGAGACCCAATTGTGGAGATCCAAAAGTGAGGTCCACAGGCCATTAAATTTGCAGACCACACCTGTCTTCAAATAATATTCCTCATTCTCAACGATCTAAGGACCACAAACCACCACAAGGGAGTCTTAGGCACAGGGTAGAGAACAATGACACTGAGGAGAGGGGCGAGCACTCACCCGAGCCGCATCAAAGAAAGACTTAGCCTTTCCTGAAGAAACTCCAGAAGCAGGAGGGATAACACTCGAAGAGGCAGGAACAGAGTCCGTGAACAATGTTAACAATGTCATTTTGCATATTAACTATATTGATAGTGAACTCATAACTTTAGAAGAGATTTGTGACAACATGTATCTATTAGTTTTATAGTACCCTGTTACATAATCAATATCAAATTCAAGATCATTTTTTCTCTTGTTATAATTGAAACTATTTTTGCACTAAATCATTTATTTATTTTTGGTTGTGATAGAAGATAGTAATGTTAGAATTCATATTATATTATAACTCAATCTAATAAGTTGTAAACATTTTATATATATGTTTCATTCAAACACTATTATGTGTATGTTCTCTATGTTGTACTAGCATTATAACATTATGAATTCTAAAAATTAAATAATACACACTTTAACTCTAACAATGACATAAATTTTTGAAATAAATATCTATCAAATAAAGGCACAAGTACAAAATGGTGTTCATAATTGAGTATTTTTAAAAAACAATGGCATCTTGTACATTGACTAATGAAACCCCTTAGCATAAGTAATCATACTTATCATACTTGTTGTTTCCGTATGTGTGCTCAAAAATATGCAATCCTTTCTTTGAAAGTAATGTTGTAAAGAGTATACATTTTCTAATATTTAATATCTAAGAAAAATAACTCCTAGTTTAATCATTTTGAAAAGTAACAATAATGACATCTTACAAACTAGTTAAACCAACTTTATTAAAATATAGACTTATAGCTTTTATTATCTACAAAAATAAAATTTATAGTATACATGTGCATTATATATATCTTCTCAATCAAAACTAATATTATGTGTTTGAAGCGTATAATTCAACAATATTATTAACACATAGATTTACAGAAACTAAATTTCATATATATTGAAACAAATTTAATACACTTGAATTAACTAAATGAGATTATAAATATGATAGAACAACATCTGTAACACCATCTTATTCCATTTATGCACTCATTCATTTCCTTTTCAATACCAAAATAATTGTATATTTCATTTAAGAAGAAATATTTTTTTTTATGAATAATTAGAAAAATAAAAAATAAATTATGAAAATAAAGAAGAATCACAAATCATTTACACCTATACAAAATCAAATCTTAAACAAGAAATAAATAAATAAAATATTAAATGAAAAAAAGAGGATCACAAATCATTTGACTTTCCATAAACAATTTAGTCTATCATGACTAAGCCTAAGCTTTTGATGGCATCTTTAGTTTTGTTCAAAGATAGCAAAGCACATTATGGCAATATTTGGCACGAAGTTTTACTTCTTTTAACAATAGCATATAATAGTGATGTGAAGTGGTCCATAACAAAAGTAAAGGACAGATAAAGTTAGAGCACTTCACATCTAGAAAACTCTTTACCATGGAGTACTCTCATTATGACATGTAATCGCCAAAGAAAAGAGCCTATATAGAGGAGAGCCATTACTCTTTAATGGAGAACCATTACTCCTTAATGTCACTTTTCTTTGTGTTATTATGTCTTTTTTTTTAATAGTGTATTTTGATCACTAGTTTTTTATTGAGATGTTTTCGATTAAGGAATTTTTTTTTTCTGAAGAGGTCCCAAAATCCTTTAACAACAAAGAAGAGACAAATATAACATGAACAAGTACAGATCAGAGAACAGTAAGTTGCCAGAAAAGAAGATAAAAAAAGAACCAGCCCATGGGCAGCGCCACAAAAAACCAGCAAAAGTCCAGCCACTAGGCCAAATTTGTAATGCCCCACCACGCAACCCTAGAGGAAGTTTCAATTTACAATAAATGTGTACAATTTTTTTTATAAATTTTATATAATTTTTCTAAACACAAACGAAATTCAAAATTTTTATTTTTGCAGCACGTCATACGAATGATGATTTTTTTAAAATAAAAATAAATTAAATTGTCAATATCATAATGAATATATATATATATATTATATGTATATATATCAATGTATAATACATATAATGTATATATATATATATATATATATATATATATATATATATATATATATATATATATATTTAAACAAAATTTCAGTGATTGGATAAATTGGGCAAAATTACAAAACATCCATCTATAGGAAGAAACTATAAAATTTTCTAGAGAACATTCCAAATTTATAGAGGATTTAAAATTAAATATCTCAACTAACTTTTCTCAAATTCATTCACTAATAAAAGCACAAGGTAACTAAGAAAGATCTAGGTTCCTTTCCAGAAGCTTTCAACAAGCAAATCCTCTAGGTTTTTCCACCACAATTTCTACAGAGGATTTAAAGAAGAATTTCATTTTTCTACAGAGGTTTAAATTTTATAAACAAATCTAAGTGTTGTTTTACCCCTAAGTTTAATTTAATGTTAAATCTATCAATTTTCTCAAATGAATTAAATCCTAACAGAGATTTCATGATTTCCCTAAAACAAAACTTCACGGAAAACAAAAGCTTTTAGGAATTTTCTTTTTCTAACAACAAATCCTTTTCCTAAATGGAATTAACAAACAATTATTTAAACACTACAATTTCAAATGTAAATTATAAACAATAAAATATGTCACGTATAGATTTTATTGATTATTTTAAATGCAAATTACTAATCATGATATTGATTAATTATATTATGTTAAATGATTATTTAAATGGAAGTTAAATGATTATTCAAATTGAAGTTAAATTGAAATGAAATCGAAATTGAAATTGAAATGCATTTACAATGATTCGAAATGTATTTTTATTTAATTTGGGGTTTGTCATTGCTGATGAAACTCGAGTGCAAGTGAACACAGGAACAAGTGAACATGATTGAAGGTGAAAACATCGATCAGGTAGAGTCATTTTAGCCATTAGATGTTTATGAGGATGGTGGAATCACACACACTCACTTAGTTGATATTTTAATGCATTCTTGTGATTTCTGTGTTTGTAAATTTTAAATCTAGTTTTATTGATTTCTCCAAAAAGTGGAAAAATATATGTTGTTTAAATGACGATTTTATTAATTTGTCAGAAAATAGATCTTGTTGAAATAACCAAATTATTTAAGTCAATATTTTATCATTGTTTGAAAATAAGATTCTTGTATTTCAAAATTTAATGAAATAGAATTTTTATTTTGGAATTAAATAAAATGTAATAAAAATTTGTGTTTTAAAAATTATTTATCTTTAATTGAAAATATAGAGGAAAAGATTTAAAATTAGAAATTAACAAATAACTTGAGTTGAGTTATTGGAAATTAATTGAAAACAATTTTGAAAACCATTCACATGCAAATTGAAATGGCATTTAAAACTTCAGTTGAACAGATAGAAGAAATATCTTCAATTAGTTGGAAAAGCAATCATATTTTCAAAAGAACTAGGAGTTTTAATTTGATCTGGAGATCATGCATGAAAAAGTGGATCTAAGTTTATGATATCTTCACCATTTTCGCATGGATTGAGGAGGGAAAGAAGAGAAAATCCATTTTTGTGGAAGGAAGCTAAAAACATATAAGATTTGGGGATTTTATTTACAAAATTTCCATGCGCCAGAAGGAGTAGAAACATCTGTGGAAGAGAACTTTGGAGATCTCTTACCTCCATACGTGATTGGAAGGAGCAGGATAGTTGCTGCTAGGGAGGAGAATCTCTATTCTCCACCATACATAGTCATAGGGAATTCATTCACTCCCCACGCAACACCAAAGGCTCCCCATTCACCTGCTCATTCACGTGTATGGGAGAAGGAAGACTGGTGAATAGGTAGCCAGATTGGAGGGTATTCATTTCCCTCTTCTTCATATGCAACCAACAGATTTCCTAGTATTAACAGAAGATAAGGGCGCACGAAAACAAGTGTGGACAGGGTGCACAGGAAGAACAGGGAGAGGCATGCTAACCATTCTCCACACACAGCCAGTCAGCCTGCCAGGGAACTTTAAGGAAGAGGGAAGAAACAACAGTGGGTGAAGAATTTTCATACCAAACAAACAACAAATAAAGAATAGAGAACTTGATTCAAAGAAAGAGCAGAGGAATTTCGCAATTCGTTTCCAGAATTTATGAGGTAGGATCTTGAGATTTTTAAAACAAAAACATGAATAGAGTAAATTAAATGAAATAGTTATGTTGTTATGTTGACTTTTAAAACTATTTCTATTATTTGGAATTCTGTTTGAACTCTTAAATATCAAACTGTAAATACTCTTCAATTTCCAGAATACTATTGAATTTGGAAACAAAATATTTTTAGGAAGAATTTGATTGAAAACATGAAATAAAACAACTGATTGAATTTAGGAAGAGATTCAAAACAAAAAACATCATTAAAATTTAGATTTAAAAAGATCTTAAACAAGAAACGTTAGTTTGAATCTGATTTACAAATTTTGGAGAAACTCATAATTTGATTGAAAAGAATCTTATTTTTAATCAGAAAACATTATTTACATATTTGAAAGGATTAGAAATAGAAAGATTTTCTCTAAATATCTTATAAATTCTTAACGTAATTTTGAAACAGAGGTTAAAATTAGTGAAATTAGCCTTTGAAACTCAAAACATTCAAAAACTGAAATTGAAACAATTTATTTTAAAACTGTTCTTGAAAAGTATTTATTTATTTATTTTCTGAAAGTATGAAAATAGAGAATAAATTATTTAAATTAAAGTATGGTTTTTATTAAAAACGAAACAAGTTAATTGAGTGAATAGAACGAAAGAACGTGTGCTCTTTTATGACTATTTTTAAATATGTACTTAATTACATACTGGAAATACACCTTCTTATTTTATTTCTTTTATTATTTAATACTCTATTTAAATATTAATTTAATGTCTTTTATGGATTTAAACGATGAAAAAGACAACTTTTTAAACTGTTTTCGCTTCAAACAAGATTTTTGTTTTATTGTTTTTGAAAGATTGTATTTGACTGTTTGGAATCATGCATGCTTGATAAATGAATGTGCATGTCATGTTTTGGGAAAGTTACCTTCCAGGACGGGTGCCGAATATGGGTTATTAGAGAGTGTAGTTTTACTTTTCCAAAACTGTTTTATTTGTCGTGCATGACATTTTAGTTGGCCAAGTAACTTAAGGACCATTGAAATAGATGGAATTATTGAACTCTCTACCATATCCTAGTATCGAACTTGCTTGTTTCTTAAATGATTTAGAAAAATGAAAATGCTTGTGGTTTTACTAGTTATACTAGGTAGGCACTAGATTCCATCTTGCTCGTAGACTTCTTTTTGCTAAGCGATTCGTGGAGGGTCGGGTATTCTTTGAATGATTTAAGAATTCTAGGGAAGCGTGAGCTTTGAGGTTGGGTGGAAAAAGTGCCTAATCCTTGTTGTCATCTTCTTTTTGAAGATTTGTTGTTGGATTGAAGATCAGAGGATGTCATCTTCACTTATGTTTAATATTTTCTTGAAATATGTATTGAAGAGCTTAAGGCGACTGAATGCCTAAGTCTCGAATTGTAACTTGTATTACAACTTCTTATGTATGATTATCAGTGAAGTGTATTTTGACACATGTATCTATTTAAACTGGAATTATATATTGAATCTATCTTATCGACTTTAAGTCATGTTTTTGGAATTGACTAGTTTCTTTGAGGTCTAAATGAATGAATTGCCGACTTTATTTTGAATAGAAATGATATTATTTAAAGTTTTGTTGAAGTTATGGATCTTAGATTTTCGCACTTTACATTTTGTATCAGAGCAACTAGGTTCTACACTGCAACCTATGAGCTCATTACACAATAATGCGTAAACCTTGTCAGAAGATAAAGGTTGAAAAGTTCTTGTGTTAGATTGGCAAGAGAAAGAACTTAAGGAAGTGAAAAGGAAGATGTAATTTTTAGTAATTTGTGTAAATTGGGGCTAGTTAAAGATTCATCCCGGGAATCATATTTTCCTAAAACAACAACTTATGATAAAACCTAGAATTGTGGAAGATTATGCAATCAGGTTATGTAGGAAGGTTAGGAAGAATAACCTGTACATACATGGCTCTAAGAAAAAGAGAATGAGTAGGAATGAGATAAATTGGATTGTAGCAACCTACAATTGTAAAAGCGTCAGGAACTCTTGGATTAGTGTAAACACTACGGATCTACATATGCAAAGTCAACATAATTCTAGATTGTTAAGAAGTAGGATATGAATGAAGGTAGTATCCTCAAGGGTTTGGGGAAATCATGACTTAAACTTTTGTGTTAAGATAAAGATCTTGTTAGAAAAGAGTTGGTACCGAGGAATTGAGAAAAGACCATAATGGTCAGAAGAAACAAACAATGATATGAGCAAGGTTCCTCCAACTGAAATCATTTAGGTTATTGAAGATTTTGGAATCAAACAATTTATGAATAATGGTTCCAAAAGGGAACAGGAATACCACATGGCTTTATGTTTCAGGACCCTAGAAGATGCAAGGAAAGTAACACTGTGAGTTAAGAAGTACATCAACAAAAGAGGTTAGTAAGTATGGATATTCCTTCATTAAAGAAAAAGATATTAAAAAGAAAATGGCAATGAAAGGTTAACAATAAGGAATGATAGACCTTTTTCCAAGGAAGCAAGTAAATTACTAAAAATTTCAACGTAAGAAGAATGAAAGTTGCGGAACCACTAAGGGGGGGGGAATGAAAGAGAGTGATTGACTCAAGCTAAGTACCCCACCCAGCAAAAACTTTGTTATGACTTATTTGCAAGTTATAAGTACAATTAGGTCAAAAACATTATGACCACAAGGGAAAAATGATAAATGGAAAGGTTAAGAACTATGATCTTTATGCCTTATAATTATTTGATCTAAAGATCAAAGCATATTATTATCAATGCCTTAGAAAAGAATAGGTAGATAACTGGATCATGATAAGGAAGATCATTGTCTATTGATTGACAAGGAAAGATCTTAGAGACTCATTATTGGAAGAAAGTATCTCGTTACTGTTGATGGTATTTTTATGCACTTCACAACACAGGTAATGCGTAGGTGCATTACCTCTCTTGAAAGACAATCTTCCACAATCAAATTGTAGAACACTATCCCAAGGTCTCTCATATGTCAGGTCATGATGATGCTTGGAATATATCAGTTGTTTGATGTGATTTTTCTAGAATCACAAGGTGGTCTTATGTGGTTTGAAGTTGTAGGAGAATTAGTTCAATGAATGGAGTTCTTCGAATCTGGAATTACTGCACTTCATTGTAGACTCGAATAGCAGTCTTGGACTCCATTGTTTCATTGGATTTGGCTTTACAATGTGCAATAAACCTTAACACAAATTGTTTCTAAAAAAAAAGGAAAAAAGGGGCGAGGAAGAAGGATGGTTCCTGGACCTGCAACTACTGATGAACAATGATCATGGAGGTTCCTGTTGTGGACAGTTTCCTTAAACAAAATTTCACTTAATCTAAATTCTCACAATGTCATGAAATCTATTCTATCTTCTAAGGACTGCAAATATTCATCATTCATTTGCCATGTAATGTGAACAAAGACAAAGTTTAATGAGTAGCTATGAAATTATAGTCTAGGCTAACTTTGCACAGTCATTTACTAGCTGCAAATGACCAAAAGTATGGACAAGGAAAGCATACACACAACATCTTCAAAACCAAAGGCGACATACTAAATCCACTATAGCTAACTAAGGAAACTAGAGAAGCAAAGTAATTGGAAGCAAAGTTTTAGCTAAAGGGAGAAGAATCATGAAATATGTGGAGAAACTCAGAAATACACCATAAAATGACTGTATTTTCTATTATAATTTCTAGAGCATGTCTTTACAACAACTCAACTCTCTCAAAATGAGAGGAGGAGAGCCCTATTTATAGTTTTCAAAAAGCAAAATGAGTGGCCAAGATTTGATTCTATTGTGTAGCCAAGATTCACTTTACACTAGGGTTTTACCTACCCCCAAATACACTTCATTTATAAGTATTTTCTTGTCTTTTCCCTATTTTGTCATCTAGTGACAACACTGTAGCCATTTCATCCTATAGCTAGTTGCCCTTTGCTGTAGCTATTCTTTAAGGAATTCTTCATCAATGATTGGATTGCCTTCGTGTTTCTTCAACGCAGCATACTCCATAAAGCTCAAGATTAGTGGTTGGAACTTATCCAACTCCATGATGTCGGATCACAAAATCTAATAGCTCCATTCCTGGGAATTGCTGACGAGCTTTTTCCAGTCATCATCATATTTAGCAGCATTATCTCTAAAGAGTTTCGACTATGTGAAGGCTCGAGCAACGAAACTCATGAAGTTAGTGGTGACCTTAGCTGACATCCCATCTTCCATGATCTTTAAGAAGTGGGGATTTATATTCTCAGGATTGATCTTGACCACAGGTAGCTCGTACCCCGTCATGAGCTTGAGGTACGGAGAGCACTTGTCTCTGGTCTCCCTGGCCCATTCGATATCTGGTGCTATACACTCCAGGATCTGCTCTAGCCTCCTCTTTCGGTGACCGAAATATCACCTCCATGTATCCACTAGCCAGTGATCATCATCTTTGAGGGCAAGGTCCTTCTCCCAGATCTCGCTTGGCAATGCAAGCATGGCCTCAATCTTCGGGTAGGCTGCTTTGTATTTCCTTGGGAACTCCTCACAGATCTACCTCGTGCCCTCAAGGGTTCTTTGTACCTCCAAGAACTTATTCATAGTCTAGACAACCAAGTTGATACTTGTGTTCCCCATGTCCAAGACCTGTCGGAACCAGTTTTCCGTAGTCCTATCCAGGTTCCTTCTCTTCTCTAATTTATTAATTTGTTCTTGGGACAACAACTGAGGTAGGGTGGATGACGTCGTGGGCTGCTCATCCGAGGATGACCATTGCTGAATATAGGCCATTAAATCAACCACATATGCTTTGAGTTCTTCCTTAGAGACCTTATCCTATTAGATAAGATGCACCACTGTGGTGACCAATTCCTAGAGGTGATCAACCTTTTGCTCCCTCATGGCCACTCGCAAGTCGATGGTGGAGACATTATAACTTATTCCTTGTTCTCCAACCATCGGTGTAGCTATTTCAACTGCCCTAGATCTTGAGGCATCCATAGTTACCTTTGACCTGATCTTTGGCTTCTTCTCTTTCCTGGTGCTTATTTGTGCCCTAGCCAAAATGGCTTCCATCCTTGCCTTGGGATCTTTCAGGGTGGGACTCTTTTGTTTCAACTACTTTTCTAGCCAATCAGGCATTTGAGGCTCTTCCTTGGGTGGTTCACTTTGATTCTTGTTGTCCTCCTTCTCAAGATCAATGGCTCGGACAACAAGAGCCTTCTTCTTAGTTTCTGTATCTCCCTTCTCCTCCTCAGAGTCCTGCTCAAGCATTACATACTTAGTGGGAGACTTAGTGTGCAACTACTCATTGGAGGGATCCTCTATTTTAGCACCCTTCTCTTCTTCATCTTGGACCTATTCATGTTCCTTGGGCTTCCCCTCTCGTTCAGCTCCATGGAGGGATGCTTCTTTGTTGTGCTCTAGGGTTTGGCCATGTCCCTCAGTTGGAGACATGTTGCCTTCAGTCTCTTGAGCAACATCTTCCTCTTTTTGGGCAAGCCGATCCTCGACTTCCTTATCCTCAATCTCTTTAAGCTGCCTACCCCACTCTTCATTGAGTTCAGGATCATTTGTCTCTCTTATTAGTTTAGTGTCCAACTCCTTGCTGCTCTCATTGGAGGAATCATAGGCTACCTCATCAATCTCTTGGTATTTGAATAGTGGATGTTCGTGGTACTCAAATTCTTCATCCTTTGGCCTCGTTGCAACCTCTAGCTGTCGTCGCTCAAGTTCGCCAGATATTTGCATTGTTGCCTCCATTCTTGGTGGTTTCGAAGGTGGAGGGAGAGCTAGATCATGGGCCATAGCTTGAGCTATTGCAGCTTGCACTATGGGATTAGTGAGCATCCCCGAAAGCTTGGAGGGCACGTTCTACATGTATTTCACAAAGGATTCTAGGAGGCTGAGGGCAGGCATTGTAGTAGTAGAAACAGAGGGAAGGGAGGGAGACATAGAGGAAGAGGAGATCGGCGAGGTCATGGCAGAGGAAGAATCCTCGGGAATAATTTGCATGATCGGAGAGGTGGAAGCAAGGTGAACAGAGATGTCCACCGTAGGTGGGGAAGAAGCAGAAACTGCAAGCGAAGTATGAAAGGTGGTGGCAGCAGCAGCAACGGTAGTAATTGTAGTAGATGAAGACCATGGGGAGCTTGATCCCTCTCCCTTAGTTCCATGAGACGAACCCTTGGGTGTCACAGACATCTCCGTGCCTCAGATTGTTTTCCTTTTCTTCTGGGAAGGTTCGCAATATGATGCCTTGCGAGCGTAAACCTTTGGTTTGGGAACCCCCACGCTAACCTCTTTTCTCTTCTTGGTTTTGGTTGATGGTCAGGTTTTGGAGGTTCCCCCAATTGTTGCAGCAGGCAAACCACCACTGAAGCCACTAGGCTCACTCTTGAGTCCCTTAAATGTTAAGGCGACTCCCTGTTGTTTCAGTTGTGCCACCTGCCAGTCGATCCATGTCCTCATTCAGGCTTCCATAGGCTTGGTAAGTACGTCGAGGTCATCAACCTCCTGTTCATCCCAATCAATCAATGGCAATGGCATATTAGCGATGGAATCATACCCAGGATCAACCACTGTGCTCTCGTCATCTTCAAGCTGGTCAGGAGCCGGGGACAAGTTTATTCTTCACACGTATAAGGTCGTCATGCACATGTAGTGCCACAATCGTACCTCAAGGTCATCCTTGCAGTTGGCCCAAAAATCCTTGATATTGTGGGGGTGGGCATACTCACGTCCTATTGCTTTTCTGATATGTCTGTAAGGGTCCATTCACGATCGAGCTGTGTACTGCTTGAAGTGGTATTCAGCGAGCTCCTTCTCTAAATAACTTGCACATTGGGATGTGTGGATCTTGTACATTCCTTGACCAAGGCCAATAGGATAAGGTGTCCCTACCAAGTGTTTGTCACTCAGGATATTATGAATATGTCGCAACTGTCGAGTTAGCTCCTATAGTAAGATCCGGTCATTGGAGTACCGGGGTAGCTTGTTTGGCCTCTCCGTGAATCCTTGAGCACCCATGTAAGTAAACTTGGGAAACTGTATGTATAAAAAGGCATAGTGCTTGAGGAGGGCCCTGGCACTATGTGATACTCTTTTATGAAAATCCCCTCAAGCAGCCGGATGATGTTGGTGATGAAGGCATCATTAACCTTGCAGTATTCCTTCTTCAAGTTTCAATATTGTAGCTGGGGGTATCAGTCATAGGGCTTAAGCTCCCTTCCCGATGCCGCATTGGGCATCATGTTCAATCCATGGTAATGTCATCGATTAGCAAGCGAGTATACTAGGTAGGACGTCATACAGAATTGTGATGTCTTCTTTACATTGATAAATTGCTCGTGGAAGCAATTGCTGATTATTTTTCCCCAATCGAAGGCAGCATTACCACGAAGAATTTTCTCTATAAAGTAAAACATCCATTCTTGGAAGAAGGCCACTGTAGGAAGACCCATTACCCTGCTCAACAAGGTCATGAGGTCGTGGTAATCCTTAAAGAAATCACTGCAGTAGAGCTCCTGCGGGACCTTGCCAGCACTAGCTCGCTTATCCTTCAACTAGTATTGATTGATCAATTTCTTGCACCCTATCGGATCTTGTTCCCATAATTCTTTGCATTCCTCCATGGTGGGGATCTTCATGCTCTTAAAGGCAGGGATATGGAAAGTTGTTGTTATACCTGATGGCGACATGTCTGTAATGATATTCCCATCCTGGTCCTTTATTGTTCAAGTCTCAAGTTGGTATGCCTCAACGCATGACATCACTAGCTTCAGGGCCACCAAGGCCGGCGGGAAGCCTGCAGCCTTAGCAATCCCGCTGCTCCTGATTAATTTTGCATTCCTCGTCTTTGGGTCCACTCTAACCTGTCGAGTAAACTCATCAATGTCAACCTGCCTGATGTTTGTATCTGTGATGTCCCTCCAAAGAGTGGTGATCCTAGATTGCAATGGTACCCCTTGGAATTGGAACTTCATCCGATCCTTATCCTCCTTACCTCGGGGTGTCTTGGCAGTTCCTTTTCCCTTTTCCTTGGTAGCACCGGAAGTTTCTGCAACGGATTCCATAAATCCTGCACAGAGAAACATGATTTAGTAATATTAAACATTGAAAATAGCCTCAGACAACTCCCTGCACATTGAGGTTAGATCCATAATCATAACTCATATTTAAAAAGCATCTAACAGCTGATGAAACATCACAAGAAAGTAAAACAGGCTATCCGGGTTCCTAGGGCCAGAATTCCCTGGGTAGAATATTATTTGGAAGGGAAAATTAAGCATGGAACTTCCAAAGGGGTTTCCCAAAGTTAGATTTGGTCAAATGAGGGTTGGTGTGAAGGAAGACCTAATTTTAGCAAGTGGGTCGAAATCCATTTTGGATTTGGAGGTCATTTGATCCTTCATCTAGGAGTTCGGGCATCAGCCACAGGAGAACTGTTGGAAACGACGCAGGGGAGATGAAACTCTAGGAACTGGGTTCCGGAGCTCGAGTTGTCATCATCGGGGATTCAGTCGGGTCTGGCCGTATAAAACGAAAAAATGTAGACAACAATCTGAAAAGGAAATCTCAGAAGGAAATCCCCGGAGATGAATTCAGGAGATGGGAAAGTCTAGTGGCAAACAAAGGGTCGGAACCCAGGGGTCGAAGAGCCGATGAGGTTTGGCCGTTTTGAACGGCAAAAGTGACATGGAAACCCGAGGGAGGAATTCTAGAGGTTGGGATCCGAAAGAGGCTTAGGCTAGGTTGTTTTGTTTAGAATTCTTATAGGGTAAAACAGGGACCAGGGTCCGGTACTCGGAAAGACATCTTGGGATGGCTGTGTAAAACGACAGAAGTGACACGGAATTCCGGAGGTCAGGATTAAGAGTGATTTTTGATTTTTACTGGTTCTGTTTGGAAATTGGAACCGGACTTTTCATGGTCAGGATCCGAGGTATGGAAAGCTGCTCGGGGGAGGCCGTATAAAACGGTAGAGACACAATGGAAACCTGTAAGGGGAAATACAGAGGTTGGGATCCGAGACGAGTTTGGCTACATGGAGCTTTGGAATTTTAAGTTGAGTCTACGTGGACGGCCATGGGAAAGCCCTGGCTCGGGAGAGAGCAGCGACTGTTCTGAAGAACAGTCGTGGAAAGGTTAAACTCTAGGTTGAATTTTGAGGCCTCAAACAATCAATTTTTCATATTTTAACACATGGGTTTTTAGTGGAGGGTAATAATTTACCAGTTTTAAACCCAATTTTACATTTTACATTGCTTTAACACTCGGAATTTTGCAAAATAAAAGGCAAGGTGCACGAACGGTGGGTGTACCTCAAGATCCCGAAGAAGCAAACTTTTGGCCGCATAGAAGACATCGGGAAAAGAACTTGAACTGTGGGGCTGAAAATGCTGGATGCCTCGAAGCTCTGCAAATTTCTCAATCACTCGGTCGGTTGACAATGATAGTTAGAAAATCCACTTAAATAGCAAAAACAACCATTAATGCAGCAATAAATTCTTTCATACGGCAGCCGGAGAGTTGGTGGGATTAAATCTCACAGGCGGCGATGGGAGATCTCGAGTCCAATGGCCAAGAAGACGTCCAGCCATGGCCGTGAGAAACGGCAAAGCAAAAGCATAATTTTGAAAGGGGAAATCTAAGATCCAGGGTCCGGAAGGACGCCGAGCGTCGAACACCAACAACAGCCAACCCGCAATGGAAATCTAGAGAAGGAAACCCGAGGGTCCAGGCCTGGAAGGGGCCATAGATACCAGAAAGGGCATTCTAACAAGGGAAACCGAAACTGAATTTAGACTTAGCATTTTAAAAAAGGGTCAAGTTCGGTCAAACCTAGTATGTGACTTTGAAGGGTGAGTTGACCAACTAGGGCACAAAAGTGGACACGCAAAATGAGGCAAACCAAAAAGGGGTCGGCAATCAAAAGAGGGAAGAGAGGGTCCTCATTCTAAATGAGGCATGTGTGCAACAAGCACAACAAATGGTGACTCCGCTGGGAGAATGCTCCCGGCGTTCTAGAAATAAATATTCATTCTGAACCCATGATCTTTGGTTTCGCAGACCAAAGCTGACTTTAAAAGCTGAACTAGGAACAGTTTTAGGGAAGGCGGGATTGAATCAAACTGCAATATCATCATGGAGGTGTGTGCATGGTGAGTTCATTTCCTTTTCATGGAGATAGCATAAACAACCACTGGTTGGGGGAGATAAGCTACGTAATTCGCTTGACCCCAAAAGTAACCTAGACATTGCTCCACTACCAGTCAGGTGTCCATAGCTCAGACAAAGTTGTCGCTATGACCCCATGAACATAGCTCTACTGCCAGCCAGGCGTCCATAGCACCGATAGAGATATTCGCACACCCATATGGTTGTTATTTTCACTTTATTTCTTCTTTTTTTTTATATTTTCTTTTAGCACTTTCTCTTTTCTTTCTGTTCAACCACGTAAGCAACGAAGCTCACAATGGTCTTGAGAATCGCAGTGGTCACTAGAGCAGACTTTAGATTTTTCACCTATCCCCTCTTCCTAGTAGTCACCATACCATTCTTTGGAAACATTTAAAATGTGTTATTTTGTGTTCCATGACAAATGTAGGGGACTCAAGCGGACAACCATCCTAGGTTAATTCAGAGTTCAAAAGTTGAAAACCGATGCCTGAGAGCTTTCATAGGTTAGCAATAGGGAATGAAGGCTTATCAAAAGAACATCACAAGAGCGGTTAGCAGGGCAAACCATCCGTGGGGCCAAGCACGACCGCCATAGCAGAATAGGGAGGCTCTCCCAAAACTAAGACAAAAATAGTCAGGACAGCGAGCAAAACTGAAGGAAAAAGCGGGAAACCTATTCTAACCTATGTACAAGTATTTACACAGACAGCTCCTAAAAGATCTCATGCCTGGAAGTAATGGTTAAGGTGCTGCCCATTGATAGGCAGTGAGACGTCTTCACCAGTAAGAGTCTTTAGACGGAAAACATTATCTCCAAGGATTTCAGCAATTTGAAAGGGGCCAAGCCAAAGCTTGTCGTATTTGTTGTGTCCCCCTTTCTTTTCATGGGCTTTGTCCTAGTAAAGGACTAGATCAGAAATGCGGAAGGCCTTAACTTTGGCTCGGTGGTTGAACCATCTTTTGACTACGCCTTGATGTTTGGTGAAATTTTCTAATGCATGATCTCATACTTCTTCGAGGTGCAACAACTCAGCGAGGTGAGCTTCTCTGCAGTCTCCTCCTTCATAAAAATCATTGACAAACTAGAGGGTAGGGATTTTCAAATGTGATGGAAAAACGGGCTCTAAGCCATAGACTAGATGGTATGGGGAATCCCTGAGGGTAGCCTTCTGATGGGTGCAATCTTCCCACAAGGTGAAACAAAGTTGGGTATGCCAATCCTTGGGATTCCTATCTAGTAGCTTCTTGATCACCCTGATCAAGTTCTTATTGGTGGACTCAGCAAGGCCATTGCCTTAAGGGTAGTAATTGGATTAAAATTTGAGGGTGATGCCATAGTCAAAGGCCCAACTCGTGAATTTTAATGAAGCAAACGCAGGGCAGTTATCGCACACTAGAGCATATGGGCAACCAAAATGATTTAAAATGAAACTTTTTAAGAAATTGGTCACGACTTCAATTGTACATTGCCTGCAAATAATTGTTTTTGTCCATCTAGTGCAATAATCAGAAGCGGTTAGAATGTACCTATGTCCCGTAGATGATAGAGGGCTTACCGGACCAATGAAGTCGAAACCCCATTGCACTAAAGGTCTCACCTCCAGAACAGGTTGCAATGGGACAACAACATTCATTTCTCTAGCGGTCACCGTCTAGCACATGTGGCAGGTACAAACGTGACTATGGGCATCTTTAAAAATGGTGGGCCAATAATACCCAGCTCTCAATATTTGGTGTGTAGTTAATAGACCTGAGCCATGGCTAGTCCTGAACTTGTTATGGAGTTCCTTAAGAATATGATCAACTTCCTCCTTACCTAGGCATCTCAAATAGATACCTTCATGATTCTTCTTGTATAATATAGTGCCTTGTAACATATAGCTGTTGCTTTTCAGCCTAAGGGCCCACCTTTGGACTCCTTGCAGATGAGGCAGACATTTATGATTCAGCGGGTAGTACACTATGTCATCGTACCACTCCCTTAGGGAGACATCCTCCAACTAGTACTGATGTACCGTGAGTTCAGGTCCAGCATGAATAACTACCTCCGCCATTGTTTGAGTGAGTGCTTGTCCTCTTACCAGCTTCTTTGGCTGGATCTCCATGTCATAAACCTACAACAATGCGACCCATTTTTCCCTTCATTCCCCCGACTTGTTCTGCATAAGTAAGGTCTTCACTGCGAGATTGAGAATTATTTGCGTAAGATAGTTGTGTAAAATATAATGCATGAACTTTTTGACTCCCTTAACAAGGGCATAAGCCTATTTTTCAACGTTATGATAGTGTAGTTCAACATCCTTCAAGGGGGCGCTCATGAAGGTGATCAGATGCTCGCTCCCCTCGTCATCCTTTTGTGTCAAGATGCTGGCACAAGAATGCTCTGAAGCAAAAGAGTATATGTAGAAGGGCTTCAGGTAATTGGGGCTGACCAGTACAGGGGCATCAGCGATTGCTCTTTTTATCTCCCCAAAATCTTGCTTTGCTTCGGGAGTCCACTCAACTTTAGCGTCCTATTTCAACATGGAATTAAGTGGTTTAACTATTTCCGTGAAGCTTGTAATGAAGTTGTGGACAAAATTGATCTTTCCAAAAAAAGACTTCGATTCCTTCTTACTGCCTGGCAGCTAGATTTTCATGATGGATTGGACACATTCGAGGTCAATAGAGGTTCCCCATTCTGATAAGACATGCCCGAGGAGCTTACCCTCAGTGACCCCAAAGATGCACTTCTTCAGGTTAAGGGAAACCCCGAATGTGCGGCACCTTTCAAAGACCTTGCATAAGTCAGTGACATGATTACCCCATTGTTTAGAAAATACTGTTAAATCATCCATGTAGATGATTATGCATTTTCCTATTAGGTCTTTGAATGCAATATCCAAGGCACGCTAGAAAGTGGTGACAGCGTTGATTAGCCTGAATGGCATTCTCCTATACGCAAAGGTTCCCCACTTAGTGGTGAATGTTGTCTTGTGTCGATCTTCGTACTGCACCATGACCTGGTTATATCCTAAATATCCATCTAAGAAAAACATCATCTGGGAGCTGTTTACTACTTGTAACACCTCATCCAATGAGGGTACATGATAGTTGTCCTTCTTTGATGCCCGGTTCAGATTGCGAAAGTCCACGCAGTCTGATTTCTCCATTTTTCTTTCTCACAGGAACCAAATTGGCTACCCATGTGGAGTGTCTAACCGGAAAGATGATCCTAGATGACAACAACTTCTGTGCTTCCTTATATATTATTGGATCCAATAAAACATTGACAGAGTGTTGCCGCTGCCTGAACGGCTTTGCATCTGGCCTCAGAGGGATAGTGTGCGTGATGATTGATGTATCATATGTCTTGAGATCGTCATAGCTCTAGGTGATGACGTCATGATACTTACGCAGAGCCTTGATTATCCCTTTTCTTTCTTCATGGGTGCATACTTTACCTATGAACACATTCTTGGCACTCTCAACCATACCTAGATTGTAAGTATCACATTGACCATTGATGGTATCCTTTTTAGCTTGTTGATCTTGGTCTCTGATCTAATCAAGGTCAAAGATTCGCTCTAACTAGACCAATCCCCTAGGGATGTTTTTGGTCTTCAGGTTAATAGTCCCTTATATATCCAGGTCCACCTCTTGGGGTTCGACCTCATCGATTATCTACATAGCAAACACATCCGAACTGGTGATCAAATCCAGAATATGCTTGTCATCATTGAATACCTGGGAATTAGCTATGTTATCTAGGACTGATGAGACGGAGGTGAGTTCCACCGTGAATCTTCTAAGACATGATAGGGATAACGGCTGCAATGTGCTTGTTGTTTGTGCTAGGGAATTGGCAGTATGATTCTGAGCGTGCAGAATCAACTGAATGTTGAATGCATCTAGCCCTTCCAAAAGATCCCATACGCGATGCTGGTAGTTAGTGAGTCTTCGATCATAGTAGGAATAAAACTTCCTGACCTATTTTACAACTATCTCCAAGTATCCATACACTTGGAGCATTTTGACATCTTTCCTTAATGCCATTAAGAGGCCCAAGACCAAGGCTTCGTACTCTGCTACGTTGTCAGTACAATAAAACTGCAGCCTATGAGTAGC
Organism: Sequoiadendron giganteum; assembly: GCA_007115665.2. Lineage (NCBI taxonomy): Eukaryota > Viridiplantae > Streptophyta > Pinopsida > Cupressales > Cupressaceae > Sequoiadendron > Sequoiadendron giganteum. The sequence goes on from CM021102.1 coordinate 193,964,761, forward strand.
AAAGTATGACTTACCTTTGGGACTGATCAATTCGAAAGCTACCCTAGCTCTGTGCTTGAACTTAGATCCATCAAAGCGCAATGTCTAGAAGCCAGGAGAGTCACTGGACGTAGCACTAGCAACTTTGACTCTCGCCGTCAATGGAGCCTTCATTTTAGGGACTGCCTTAGGAGATATAGGGACAGAATGTGTTTGTTCAGATGATGCAAATTTTGTTTTCTCCATCGGAGTAACCTATTTTTGAACATGTTTGATTGCTGCTTGACACAAGCAATAGTCAAATTCTGAGTGAGCAGCATTGTGTACCCTGCACCAGTTAGGGAGCAAGAGCTCCCAAAAGTTCATTCGAGTTCCCAGGCTAAGCTAGTCCTGAACACATTTTTCCATAAAATCTTAGAAACCATCAAGCAATCCTTGAGTGTCATCCTCTCCTAGTTCTTCATCATCAGATTTGATGATTACTTCAGTGCTCTGAGAAGCATTGGTCAGATTAGCAAGCAGGCTGCATAGTACGAGGAAGACCTCACCCGTTCCCTCGTCTTTAGGGTATTCCTGTTTATTCTGATATGATACTGGGGAATAATTTCCCAAACCAGTTTCAGCATACAACACCTTTTTTGTGTTGTTATACTCAGTGATCATAAACTTCATTCGTGGCTCTCGATCGATCCTCATCTGATTCGACATTCCTTTGCATGGCAGACACATGTGAGAGTAATCAGTTGCGGCGTATCCATTCAGTGCCCTCATGAAATCCTTTCCTAGGATTATACCATAGGTATCCAAGATATTGGCCACCTGTATGTCAATGATTTGCTAGATCTAGGGATTAGCAACAACTTACATGGGTATTCTATTAATTTCCCCCACTATGTTGATTTCAGTTTTGTCAATTTGTGTTACTTTTCGCTAAGACGGAGTGGGCGTTATTCTGAGTGCTTTGCGTACACTCAAGGGCATAACATTAGTCAAGGCTCTTGAATCAAGTAGGAAATTGTGGAGGTTGTTCCCGAACATGTGGATGGTGGTCAAAAAGGGAGGAGTTTTGAATTTCCCTAGAAACAATCCTCTGAAAACGTCCACCTGAGTGACTTGGCCCCTATCTTTCTCGCTGCCCTTGCTCTAGGTTTGTATTTGAGTAGTGGCCCTATCGGGTTGCTTGTTTATTTGCTGACCTACTGGCAGGTTAGCCTTGCTATTGAAAATCTGCCTAACGACGGGCTCATTTGGCTGATCACCAAAAGAAACCCTCTTTACTAGAGCTTCCTAAGCTAGCCCGTGTGGTGGAGTCTCATTTATCATCCTGAAAAAGGAGTTCCTGACAGTAGGCACCTTTAGAAGTTCAAATGCCAACACACTCAACTTTAACTTTTTAAATTCTTCGGCAATATACTCCCCCATCTGCTCGATTTCTTGATCACAGGACTCATTTTCGGAGGAGGTGGCGGCTTGGATTTGGTTGCTGCCTTGTTGTTTATTTTTGCTGAGGTACTGTGTGGGGGTATGGTGAAAACCTGGGTTATTATTTGCATTCGAATCGGGAGGGGTGCTGAAATTGTTCAGGAGAGTGGAGGTTGTAAAAGGACCTCCAGCATGACCACCAGCTTGTCTATTTCTCAGGTTCTAAGGGGTGTTCCATTGGTGAAACATTTGGACTTCATCCTCCCTAGGCTCTTCTTCGTCATCTATGGGACCATTATCTACTAAATCAAAAAATTGGGCTAAAGGGATTTTAGAACTTACCTCTCTCACTACATCGTGATTACTTGAATCAGCATTCTCCAATTCGGGCATGTTGCATTCTGCCCTTAGGAAGGGAGTCTAGTTTAATACCAACATCGAGGAATTATATGGATCAGACAGAACAATATCCCTGCATCCTGAATTGTCAACTACATTTTAAACTTCTACTTGGAAAATCTCGGCAATCATTTCTAATTTCGAACAATCTAGTTCAGAATGGCAGCTTATTTTGTGAATACGACACAAACCAGACAATGCAACCTCTACCAAGTACACTATGCTTGTGTGGTTTTCATTGTTGTTACTATTGGGTTGGTCAAGAGGCATGGGAATGCCACCATTGTTGGCGTGTGTATTCCACGTTCGATTTTTCCTCTGGAAGGGCCTTCTGTCCAAGTTTTGGCCCAAATTATGATTTCTATAATAGTTATGCCCTGATGAGGTGCTAGCATCCCGATTGTCTCGACTTTCACGCTGATCTCGATTTTTCTTATTAAGGTTGGCCTGGATGCTCTTCTGCGATGCCTACAGCTGGTTGTTCTGATTCCTTAGGTGTATCATTTCAGTTGACATCTTTTTGATCATCTCTGTGAGCTCGTCGATTCTATCCTTCTCAACATTGCTCAATTGCGGTGCAAAGTTTTGAAGGAACATAGGTTGTGCCACCAACTGATTTTGGTGAGCAGGTGAGAATTCTGTTGCTTGAAGGTATGCAGGCACCTGGGATTGTTGAGGATATGACTGTTGTTGCTAGGGCATAAAATAGTGAGGTACTGGATATGTCTGGTTCATCGGCTGCCCAGGATGTAGAACCAGAGGCAACTACGACACTGGATTCAGCAAGGGCGTCTTATACTGCAAAGCTTGCGTGAGTCCCTGAATCTGCGTCGGATGTATAGTTTGCCTGAGAGAAAGTAGTGGAACGGATATGTTCTATCCCATATCTGTGTTGGTGATGATGGCTTCAGCATATGCATCGACCAATCTAGCTGGTGGTGGTCTCATTCTTTTCACCAGGGCTGAAGTGAGATTGTCCAAAGCTGCATAGTACACGGGTAGGATAGCAGCATTGTTGAAGACGTACGGAGCTTGTATCTAAGTGTACGCCTTGTGGAAGTGATCATTGAAGGAATTGATCAGCTCATTGATCTCCCTTTGCACTGATATGAAGTGTCAATACGAATCTACGGGGCTAACCGAGGTCTTGAGCTTCTACAAAAATGAATTCTTCAGAAGATCCCATGTGTTGATAGTTCCGGCTGGCAAATTGATGTACCATTAGAATGCCTCCTCCCCTAAGGAGTAGGGAAAGAGCCTATAGGCTACATCTTCGTATATAATCTGCATAGTCTTTAGGGCAATTTCAAAAATCTTGACATGCTCCTCGACTTTCCTCTATGGATCCCAGGAGTTGAATTTCGTGTAGAAATCTTCAGGGTTCTTTGGCATATCATGGTAGAGGTTAAAGGCGAGAGGAGATGGGTTATTACCCAGCCACACCATTGGGAAAGGTGGTAGAGGTGGCTATGCCAAATTGATCTGTAACTATTACAAAATGGCAGCAACTGATGGGGCAGCAGCAGGGCAGGTGACCGTGTTTGGCTGAATGGCAGTGTTTAGGACAAATGGAGAGGTAACCTGGGATGTTGTAGGGATTGGATGAGTAGAAGGTCGTGCTATCGGTGAATATGAAGGAGACAGACGTGAAAGAGCAGTGAGCTACTCTACGAGATCGGTGATGGACGGTTCCCCACTTTTAACTCTTTTAACTCAAACAAGGGGTTGTAATTCCTAAAACTCTCCTTTGTTTGGAGTAGAACTCAAGACCTGATGGAATCTCTTAGGGGAGAATGACCCAATTCGATCTAGCTTTAACCTTTTCACCCTCCTTCTAGTGCTAGTTCTATTGGTGGTGTTTTTATGCACTTAACAACACAAGTAATGCCTAGGTGCATTACCTCTCTTGAAATACAATCTTCCACAATCAAATTGCAGGACACTATCCCAAGGTCTCTTGGATGTCAGGTCATAACGATGCTTGGAATATATTAGTTGTTTGATGTGATTTTGCTGGAATCACAAGATAGTCTTAACCGGTTTTAAGTTCTAGGAGAATTGGGTCAATGAATGAAGTTCTTCAAATATGGAATTACTACACTTCATTGTAGCCTCGAACAACAATCTCAGACTCCATTCTTTTGTCAGATTTGGCTTTACAATGTGCAATGAACCTTAATACAATTTTTATTTTATTTTTAAATGAAAAAAGGGGTGAGGAAGAAGGATGGTTCCTGGACCTGCAACTACCGATGAACAGTGATCATGGCGGTTCCTGCTGTGGACAGTTTCATTAAACATAATTTCACTTAATCTAAATTCTCACAATGTCATGAAATCTATGCTATCTTCTAAGGACTACAAATATTCATCATTTATTCATTATGTAATGTGAACAAAGATAAATTTTAATGAGCAGCTATGAAATTATAGTCCAAGCTAACTTTGCATAGTCATGTACCAGCAACAAATGACCAAAAGTATGGACAAGGAAAGCATACACACATCATGAATCTTCAAAACCAAAGGCGACATACTAAATCCACTACAGCTAACTAAGGAAACTAGAGAAGCAAAGTAATTGGAAGCAAAGTTTTAGCTAAAGGGAGAAGAATCATGAAACATGTGGAGAAACCCAGAAATACACCAGAAAATGACTGTATTTTCTATTATAATTTCTGCAGCATGTCTTTACAACAACTCAAATCTCTCAAAATGAGAGGAGGAGAGCCCTATTTATAGTTTTCAAAAAGCAAAATGAGTGGCCAAGATTCACTTTACACTAAGGTTTCACCTACCTCTAAATACATTTCATTTATAATACTTTTCTTGTCTTTTCCCTATTTTGTCATCTAGTGACAACACTGTAGCAATTTTGTCTTGTAGCTAGTTGCCCTTTGATGTGTCTATTCTTTAAGGAATTCTTCAGTGATGAATCGGTTGCCTTCACGCTTCTTCAACATGGCATACTCCAAAAAGCTCAAGATTAGTGGCTCGAACTTGTCCAACTCCATGATGTCGGATTGCAAAATTTGATAGCTCCATTCTTGGGAATTACTGACGAGCTATTTCCAGTCATCATCATATTTAGCAGCATTATCTCTAAAGAGTTCCGACTGTGCAAAGGCTTGGGTAGCAAAACTCATGAAGTTAGTGGTGACCTCAGCTAACATCCCATCTTCCATGATCTTTAAGAAGTGGGGCTTTATACTCTCAGGATTGATCTCGATCGCAGGCAGCTCGTACCTCATCATCAGGTTGAGGTACCGAGAGCACTCGTCCCTGGTCTCCCTGGCCCATTCGATATATGGTGCTATACACTCTAGGATCTTCTCTAGCCTCCTCTTGTGGTGATTGAAATCTTGCCTCCATGTATCCACTAGCCAGTGATCATCATCTTTGAGGGCAAGGTCCTTCTCCAAGACCTTGCTTGGTAATTCGAGTATGGCCTCAATCTTCAGGTAGGATGCTCTATATTTCCTTAGAAACTCCTCACAGATCTGCCTCCTGCCCTCAAGGGTTCTTTGTACCTCCAAGATTTTTTCACTGTCCAGACAGCCAAGTTGATACCTATGTTCCCCACGTCCAAGACCTACCGGAACCAATTTTTCGTAGTCCTATCCAGGTTCCTTCTCTTCTCTAATTTATTAACTTATTCTTGGGACAGCAGCTTAGGTAAGGTGGATGACATCATGGGCTGCTCATTCGGGGACGACCATTGTTGAATATAGGCCGTTAAATCAGCCACCTGTGCTTTGAGTTCTTCATTAGAGACCTTATCCTATTGGATAAGATGCACCACTGTGGCGAGTGATTCCTGGAGGTGATCAGCCTTTTTCTCTCTCGTGGCTACTCACAAGTCATTGGTGGAGACGTTATAAGTTATTCCTTGTTCTCCAACCATCGGTGTAGCTATTTGCACTGCCCTAGATCCTGAGGCATCCATAGTTACCTTTTGCCTAATCTTTGGCTTCTTCTCTTTCCTGGTGCTTATTTGTGCTCAAGCCAGAATGACTTCCAGCCTTGCCTTGGGATCTTTCAGGGTGGGAGTCTTTTTTTTCAACTGCTTTTCTAGCTAATCGGGCATTTGAGGCTCTTCCCTAAGTGGTTCACTTTGATTCCTACTGTCCTCCTTATCAAGTTCAATGGCTCGAACAACAAGAGCCTTCTTCTTAGTTTTTGTATCTCCCTTCTCCTCCTCAAAGTACTGCTTAAGCATTACATACCTAGTGGGAGACTTGGCACGCAACTGCTCAATTGAGGGATCCTCCATTTCAACACCATTCTCTTCTTCATCTTGGCCCTATTCATGTTCCTTAGGATTCCCCTCTCATTCAGCTCCGTGGAGGGATGCTTCCTTGTCATGCTCTAGGGTTTGGCCATGTCCCTTAGTTGGAGACCTATTGCCTTCAATCTCTTGAGCAACATCTTCCTCTTCTTGGGCAAGCTGATCCTCAGCTTCCTTATCCTCAATCTCTTTAAGCTACCTACCCCACTCTTCATTGAGTTCAGGATCATTTGTCTCTTTTATTAGTTCAGCATCCAACTCCTCGTTGCTCTCACTAGAGGACTCAAAGGCTACCTCATCAATCTCTCGGCATTTGAATAGTGGATGTTCATGGTACTCAAATTCTTCATCCTCTGGCCTCGTCGCAGCCTCTAGTTGCAGTCGCTCAAGTTCATCAGATATTTGCATTGTTGCCTCCATTCTTGGTGGTTCAGAAGGTGGAGGGATAGTTGGAGTGTGGCCCATAGCCTGAGCTATTGCAGCTTGTACCGTGGGATTAGTGAGCATCCCGGAAAGCTCAGAGGGCACGTTCTGCATGTATTTCACAAAGGATTATGGGAGGCTGAGGGCGGGTATTGTAGCAGTGGAAATAGAGGAGATCGGCGAGGTCATGGTAGAGGAAGAATCCATGGGAATAATTTGCATGATCAGAGAGGTGGAAGAAAGGTGAACAGAGATGTCCACCGCAGGTGGGGAAGAAGTAGAAACTACAAGCAAGGTATGCTAGGCGGTGGTAGCAATAGTAGCGGTAGTAATTGTAGTAGACGGAGACCATGGGGAGTTTGATCCCTCTCCCTTAGTTCCATAGGATGGACCCTTGGGTGTCACAGACATCTTCATGCCTCTAATTTCTTTTATTTTCTTTTGGGATGGTTTGCCCTCTGATGCCTTGTGGGCGTAAACCTTTGGTTTGGGCAGCTGCATGCTGACCTCTTTTCTCTTCTTGGTTTTGGATGATGGTGGGGTTTTGGAGGGTCCCCCAATTGTTGTAGAGGGCACACCACCACCGGAACCACTAGGCTCACTCTTGAGTCCCTTAAATGTTAAGGCGACACCCTGTTGTTTCAGTTGTGCCACCTGTCGGTCGATCCATGTCCTTGTTTGGGCTTCCATAGGCTTGGTAACTACGTTGAGGTCATCAACCTCCTGCTCATCCCAATCAATCAACGGTAATGGCATATTGGTGATGACATCATACCAAGGATCAACCACTGTGCTCTCGTCATATTCAAGCTGGTTAGGAACCGGGCACAAGTTTATTCTTCACAAGTAGAAGGTCATGATGTGCTTGTAGTGCCGCAACCATACGTCAAGGTCATCCTTGCAGTTGGCCCAGAAATCCTTGATATTGTGGAGGTGGTCGTACTCACATCCTAGTGCTTTTCTGATATGACCGTAAGGGTCCATTCACGGCCGAGTTGTGTACTGCTTGAAGTGGTATTCATCCAAATCCTTCTCTGAATAACTGGGGTAGCTTGTTTAGCCTCTCCATGAATCCTTGAGTGTGCATGTAGGTAAACTTGGGGAACTCTATGTACAAAAATGCATAGTACTTGAGGAGGGCCCTAGCACTGTGGGATACTCTTTTATGAAAATCCCCTCCAAGCAGCCGGATGATGTAGGCAATGAAGGCATCATTAACCCTGCAGTAGTCCATCTTAAAGTTCTGGTATTTTAGCTGGTGGTATCGGTCATAGGGCTTAAGATCCCTTCCCGGCACCGCATTGGGAATCATGTTCAATCCATGGTAATGTCGCAAATTAGCAAGCGATTATACTAGGTAGGACGTCATATAAAATTGTGATGTCTTCTTTACATTGATAAATTGCTCGTGGAAGAAATTGTTGATTATTTCTCCCCAATCGATGATAGTGTTACCACGGAGAATTTTCTCTATAAAGTAAAACATCCATTCCTGGAAGAAGGCCACAGCAGGAAGACCCATTACCCTACTCAACAAGGTCACGAGGTCGTGGTAATCCTTGAAGAAATCACTGCGGTAGAGCTCCTATGGGTCCTTGCCAGCATTGGATCGCTTATCCTTCAACCTATATTGATTGATCAGTTTCTTGCACCCTATCAGATCTTGTTCCCACAATTCTTTGCATTCCTTCATGGTGGGGGTCTCCATGCTCTTAAAGGAAGGGATGTGAAAATTTATTGTTATACCTGATCGCGACATGTCTGCAATGATATTCCAATCCTGGTCCTCTATTGTTCGGGTCTCAGGTTGGTATGCCTCAACGCATGCCATCACCAGCTCCGGGGCCACCAAGGCCGACGGGAAGCCTATAGCCTTAGCAATCCTATTGCTCCTGATTAATTTTGCATTCCCCATGTTTGGGTCCACTCTGACCCACCGAGTAAACTCATCAATGTCAACCTGCCCGATGTTTGTATCTATCATGTCCCTCCAAAGGGTGGTGATCCTAGATTGAAATGGTACCCCTTGGAATTGGAACTTCATCTGATCCTTATCCTCCTTACCTCAGGGTGTCTTGGGAGTTCCTTTTCCTTTTTCCTTGGCGGCACCGAAAGTTTCTGCACCAGATTCCATAAATCCTGCACAGAGAAACGTGATTTAGTAATATTAAACATGGAAAATAGCCTCGGACAACTCCCTGCACATTGAGGTTACATCTACAATCATAAATCATATTTTAGAAGCGTCTAACAATTGATCAAACATCACAAGAAAGTAAAACAGGCTATCCGAGTTCCTAGGGCCGAAATTCCCTTGGCAAAATGTCATTTGGAAGGACAAATTAAGCATGGAACTCCCAAAGGGGTTTCCTAATGTTGGATTTGGTCAAATGAGGGTTGGTGTGAAGGAAGACCTAATTTTAGCAAGTGGGTCAAAATCCATTTTGGATTTGGAGATCATTTGATCCTTCATTTGGGAGTTTAGGCATCAGCCGCAGGACAGCCGTTGGAAACAGCGCAGGGGAGACAAAACTTTGGGAATCGGGTTTCAAAGCTCGGGTTACCGTCATCGGGGAGTCAATCGGGTCCAACCATATAAAATGGAAAAATGCAAATGGCAATCCGAAAAGGGAATCTCGGAAGGAAATCCTCAGAGACGAATTTCGGAGATGGGAAAGGCCGACGGCGAACAAACTGTAAGAGCCTGGGGGTCGAAGAGCCAGTTAGGTTTGGCCATTTTGAACGGCGGAAGTGACACAAAAATCTGAGGGAGGAATTTTAGAGGTTGGGATCTGAAAGAGGCTTAGGCTAGGTCCTTTTGTTTAGAATTCTTATAGGGCGAAATGGAGATCGGGGTCCGATACTCGTAAAGAAGTCTCGGGATGGCCATGTAAAATGACAGAACCGACATGGAACTCCGGGAACGGAATTCTAAAGGTTGGGGTCTAGAGTGATTTTGGACTTTTACTGGTTCTATTTGGAAATTGGAATCAGACTTTACGCGGTCGGGATCCGAGGTCTGGAAAGCCACTTGGGGGAGGCCGTATAAAACGACAGAGACACAACAAAAACCTCTGAGGGGAAATCCGGAGGTCGGGATCCAGGACGAGTTTGGCTGCTTGGAGCTTTGGAATTTTAAGTTGAGTCTACGCGAACGTCCATGGGAAAGCCCGGGCCCAGGAGACACTAGCGACTGTTCTGAAGAATAGCCACAGAAAGGTTAAACTCTGGGTCAAATTTTGAGGCCTCAAACAATCAATTTTTCATATTTTAACACATGGGTTTTAAGGGGAGGGTACTAATTTAATAGTTTTAAACCCAATTTTACATTTTACATTGCTTGAACACTTGGAATTTTGCAAAATAAAGGGCAAGGCGCGTGGACAACGGGCGTACCTTAAGATCCCGAAGAAACAAACTATTGGCTGCGCGGAAGATGTCGGGAAAAGAACTCGGACTATGGGGCTGAAAATGCTGGATGCCTCAGAGCTTTGCGAATTTCTCAATCACTTGGTCGGTTGACAATGATAGTCAGAAAATCTGCTTAAATAGAAAAAATAGCCATTAATGCAGCAATTAATTCTTTCGTATGACGACCGGAGAGTTGGTGGGTTTAAATCTCACAGGGGGCGGTGGGAGATCTGGAGTTGAGTGGCCGGGAAGACGTCCAGCTGTGGCCGTGAGAAACGGCAAAGCAAAAGTGGAATTCTGAAAGTGGAAATCTGGGATCCGGGGTCTGGGGTCTAGGGTTCGAAAGGACGCTGGGCATCAGATGCCAGCAATAGCCAAACCACAATGGAAATCTGGAGAAGGAAACCCGAGGGTCTGGGCCTAGAAGGGGCCTTAGACACCAGAAAGGGCATTCTGATAAGGGAAACCCGAACTGACTTTAGACTTAGCATTTTTCAAAAGGGTCAAGTTCGGTCAAACCTAGTATGTGACTTTGAAGGGTGAGTTGATCAACTAGGGCGCAAAAGTGGACATGCAAAATGTGGTGAACCAAAAAAAAGGAAGAGAGGGTCCCCGTTCTGAATGGGGCGTGTGTGCAACAGGCACAATAGTTACTCCTATATACTTTAGATAGAGAATTTAAATAACGATGTTATTTTGATATAAAATTTATGCATGTCATGAAACAACTTGACATTGAATCTCTCTATGCTAAGAAACCTATGGACGAGAAAAAGGTTGGCTTTTTAAGCCATTGAGATGAAGTGAAAATAAAGTAAGATGTGGCGTTATGTGAACCACACCAAAATATCTTAATGAGAATGATTAAATCACTTAATCACTGCCTTAATTTTAATTGGAACCCTGGGTTAAAGATAACCTATGTGGGACAAGAATTTTATTCAATAAAGAGAAATATCTAATGATGAGACTAAAACCTATTAAGATGGGTTGTGTATTGGATTACTTTTAACACCTATAAGTAGGAATTAAACTTGAATGAGTGGTACATTGGGTCTTGACTATAGCCATATAAGTGGAGAAATCTATAAACAATCGGACTAGTCAACAATTAAGGATTCCATCCTAAGAACTGGAAGGGAATATTGGGTTTAAGATTTGCCATGCGATTGAATATCATTGGAGATATTGAAACTCTATAAGGATAGAAGCATAAGAGGGATGCCTAGTAAGTTAAAGGAAGTCGTACTATTGACAAGACTTAATTTTAAGTAGCTCTTATATTAAAAGAGAAACAATTTCAAAAGGAAGCATCTATTGTCATGACAAAACATCATAAAAAATTTCAATTAGCAAGAAATGTTGAAAATCTTACGAAAAAGAACATCGGAATTGTTACTTGTGTTCAAAATGAAATATTGAAGTTGAGACTCTCTTATAATTAAGAAATTCATGGAGTTGAATGCATATGCTTAATGATTAGGTATGCAATTAAATTGGTTATTATCTAGAGATCAACGTGATTGAACAAGGATTAAAATTCAAAAATTTGTATCAGATTAAATCAATGAAATTAGATTGAGTTAAAAGATGAATTGCATCTTTGAAAATAATTCAAGGACAAAAGAAAATCCAAGGTAAGGATGTCTTGAGATAAATGAGAATTACCTTTGTAAAATCTATAACCATTTACAGGAAGAATAATAGTGGTGAAAGATCAAAATAGGTTATCACTTAGTCAAAGGATAGACTATTGTTGGATATAAAAGAACCTATGTGTCCAAAATTTGGAAGATTCGAGAATGGAACAAGGAAATTAATGTCAGAATTAGGATATTGGATTGACAAAGGGAATTGTCAGATAAGGATCCACTATTATCTAGAAGAAGATAGAGTAAGAAGCTACACAAAATGTAGCAAGGTAATATAATGTATTTCAAGAAATGAAGACCGAAAGTCGTCGATGGTAGGACATGTAACTCTCTTGAGATTCTAGAAGGAAAATGGTAGAACACAAGACCAATTGATTTGTCGATGTTATAGAATTAACATAATGTTCTAGTGGATAGACTCATCAAAGAAACCAACAGTTTTTGGAAACTCGGCTTATAGGATTTTGATCCTAAATAATATATTGTGGAGAAGTAGTTTCTTAGTAAAACTGAAAGGTTATTTTAGTTTAGTAATAATGATAGGGTTGTGTAAACCAAAATCATACCATGAGACATTCGTTTGAATAAATGTGCAATATATTATTTTAATCAAATAAGTAAAATGGTGGACTAAATCTTGAATGATTTGTATAATTCAAAAATTGAAGTTTGCAAAATTATTTGGAAAGAAAGGAAATTCTAATAAAGTTGAAAAGGCTTGGATATAATCATAGACTTGATAAAATGTTTAAAAGGTAATAATAGATAGAAGTGATCGATTAAACTTAATTGATAACGAAGCTTAAGTGTGGAGCAGTATTAAAATTGATAAGTGTCTAGGAGGAAGGTTATTCTCAAGATAGACAAGTAATCTAGGGAAATTACTATATGGTAAGAATAATGAGTGTGTAAGTGGCGGATGGACTTGGTTTATGAGTTGTCTAAAAGTGTAAGTACAAAGGAAAAGGATTGGACCCACGATGTAGTGTATAATACATTGACATTCCTCTTCCATTTGAGCTATACTAAGGATAAATTCATGGATCAATGAATTTCGATCACTAAGTATAGTTATTATTATATATAGGATGTATTTATGGAATAAAGCTCTTGGGAGAGTAAGTATGTGTGAAGCATACAAAATTTCCCTATGTGATAGTAAGGATACTTGAAGCAAGATCTAGAAAGGACAAGATTACTGTATAGGATGAATGTTTTGTAAATCTTATTTTATTTTGGGAAATCATCAAAGTTGGCTCTGAGATTTGTGGGACCCTTTGATGTACTGGAAGTCATGAATCCAGTTGCTTATAGACTAGCGTTAACTGTGATAGTACTCAGTATAGGGCCCAGTGGGACCACTATTATGAGGATAGTGCTAAATGGGAGGATTCTATGATGATGGACCGTCATTTTCCTCAATTGCTTTCTTAGATTAGTATTTTCTTTATGTAGAGATTCTTGATACTCTGATTTTTGATTCACATGTTGTGAACTTTGATAGTGTGGATGCTACTATGATTTGCTTATGCTTATGTTTGAGAACTATGTTGTTAGTTACTATTTCATTATGATGGAGATACTATGTTTTACCTATTGAGATACTATGTTTACTGATTGAGATAGTATGTTTTATTGACGGTGATGTTATGCTTATTGAATGACTAATAAGACATCGAGACAATGTCTCTTCCAAGAGGGGAGGATGTCACGTATAGATTTTCTAGATTATTTTAAATGCAAATTATTAATCATGATATTGATTGATTATATTATGTTAAATGATTATTCAAATTCAAGTTAAATTGAAATTTAAATTGAAATGAAATCGAAATTGAAATTGGAATGCATTTACAATGATTCGAAATGTATTGTTATTTAATTTGGGGTTTTTCATTGCTGATGAAAACTCGAGTGCAAGTGAAAGCAGGAAAAAGTGAATGTGATTGAAGGCGAGAACATCGATCAGGTAGAGTCATTTTAGCCATTAGACGTTTATGAGGATGGTGGAATCACACACACTCACTTAGTTGATATTTTAATGCATTCTTGTGATTTCTGTGTTTGCAAATTTTAAATCTAGTTTTATTGATTTCTCCAAAATGTGGAAAAATATATGTTGTTTAAATGACGATTTTATTAATTTGTCAAAAAATAGATCTTGTTGAAATAACAAAATTATTGAAGTCAATATTTTATCATTGTTTGAAAATAAGATGCTTGTATTTTGAAATTTAATGAAATAGACTTTTTATTTCGGAATTAAATAAAATGTAATAAAAAGTTGTGTTTTAAAAATTATTTATCTTTAATTGAAAATATAGAGGAAAAGAATTAAAATTAGAAATTAACAAATAACTTGATTTGACTTATTGGAAATTAATTGAAAACAATTTTGAAAACCATTCACATGCAAATTGAAATGGCATTTAAAACTTCAGTTGAACAGATTGAAGAAATATCTTCAATTAATTGGAAAAGCAATCAAATTTTCAAAAAAACTAGGAGTTTTAATTTGATCTGGAGATCATTCATGAAAAAGTGGATCTGCTTTTATGATATCTTCACCTTTTTTGCATGAATTGAGGAGGGGAAGAAGAGAAAATCTGTTTTTGTGGAAGGAAGCTAAAAACATATAGGATTTGGGGATTTTATTTAAAAAATTTCCATGCACCAGAAGGAGTAGAAACATTTGTGGAAGAGAAATTTGGAGATCTCTTACCTCCATACGCGATTGGAAGGAGCAGGACAGTCACTCCTAGGGAGGAGAATCTCTATTCTCCACCATACGTAGTCACAGGGAATTCATTCACTCCCCACATAGCACCAAAGGCTCCCCATTCACCTGCTCATCACACGTGGCCAGGAAAGAGGAGTTAAATTCTAGGAGAAGATAACAGTGAGTAAGGCGTGGCCAAGAAGGCTATCCACCCATGTGTATGGGAGAAGGAAGACTGGTGAATAAGAAGACAGATTAGAGGGTATTCATTTCCCTCTTCTTCATACATAGCCAACAGATTTCCTAGTATTAATAGAAGATAAGGGCACAGGAAAACAAGTGTGGACAGGGTGCGCAGGGAGAGGCGTGCTAACCATTCTCCACACGTAGCCAGTCAGCTTACCAGGGAACTTTAATGAAGAGGGAAGAAACAATAGTGGGTGAATAATTTTCATACCAAACAAACAGCAAATAAAGAACATAAAACATGATTCAAAGAAAGAACAAAGGAATTTCACAATTCATTTCTAGAATTTACGAGGTAGGATCTTGAGATTTTTAAAACAAAAACATGAATAGAGTAAATTAAATGAAATAGTTATATTGTTATGTATATTTTTTAAACTATTTCTATTATTTGGAATTATGTTTGAACTCTTAAATATCAAACTGTAATTATTCTTCAATTTCTAGAATACTATTGAATTTGGAAACAAAATATTTTTAGGAAGAATTTGATTGAAAACATGAAATAAAATAGCTCATTGAATTTAAGAAGAGATTCAAAACATAAAAGATCATTAAAATTTAGATTTAAAAAGATCATTAAAATTTAGATTTAAAAAGATCTTAAACAAGAAACGTTAGTTTGAATCTGATTTATAAATTTAGGAGAAACTCATAATTTGATTGAAAATAATCTTATTTTTAATTAAAAAAAGTTATTTACAGATTTGAAAGAATTAGAAACAGAAAGATTTTCTCTAAATATCTTATAAATTCTTAATGTAATTTTGAAATAGAGGTTAAAATCAGTGAAATTAGCCATTGAAACTCAAAACATTCTGAAACTGAAACTGAAACGATTTATTTTAAAACTGTTCTTGAAAAGTATTAATTAATTTATTTATTTTCTGAAAGTATGAAAATAGAGTAAATCATTTAAATTAAAGTATGATTTTTATTAAAAACGAAACAAGTTAATTGAGTGAATAGAACGAAAGAACGTGTGCTCTTTTATGACTATTTTTAAATATGTACTAAATTACATACTGGAAATACACCTTATTTTATTTCTTTTATTATTTAATACTCTATTTAAATATTAATTTAATGTCTTTTATGGATTTAAATGATGAAAAAGACAACTTTTTAAACTGTTTTCGCTTCAAACAAGATTTATGTTTTATTATTTTTGAAAGATTGTATTTGACTATTTGGAATCATGCGTGCTTGATAAATGAATGTGCATGTCATGTTTTGGGAATGTTACCTTTCGGGACAGGTGCCGAATATGGGTTATTAGAGAGTGTAGTTTTGCTTTTCCAAAACTACTTTATTTGTCATGCATGACATTTTACTTTGCCAAGTAACTTAAGGACCATTGAAATAGATGGAATTATTGAACTCTCTACCATATCCTAGTATCAAACTTGCTTGTTTCTTAAATTATTTAGAAAAATGAAAATGCTTGTGGTTTTACTAGTTATACTAGGCACGCACTAGATTCCATCTTGCTCGTAGAGTGCTTTTTGCTAAGCGATTTGTGTGGGGTCAGGTATTCTTTGAATGATTTATGAATTCCGGGGAAGCGTAAGCTTCGAGGTTGGGCTGAAAAATCACCTAATCCTTGTTCTCGTCTTCTTTTTGAAGACTTGTTGTTGGATTGAAGATCAAAGGATGTCATCTTCACTTATGTTTTATATTTTCTTGAAATATGTATTGAAGAGCTTAAGGTGACTAAATGCCTAAGTCTTGAATTGTAACTTATATTACAACTTCTTATGTATGATTATCAGTTAAGTGTATTTTGACACATGTATCTATTTAAATTGGAATTATATATTGAATCTATCTTATCGACTTTAAGTCATGTTTTTTGAATCGACTAGTTCCTTTGAGGTCTAAATGAATGAATTGCTGACTTTATTTTGAATATAAATGATATTATTTAAAGTTTTTTCGAAGTTATGAATCTTATATTTTCGCACTTTACAAAATAACACAGAAGAAATCCTAAATCAAGAAGCTTCAGGTAAATAGAGAATTTGATGCCAAGCCTCCTCCAAAGCTTCCACAGCTTCTATCCAACAATTCCGGCACTTGATTCCAACCAAAGAAGTATCCAACAATCACAACAAAAATACAAGAACAACTCCAATACAATCCTACAGCCAAGAATTCTACAATCCTTTGTGTATTTTTTTAATTTCTTCCTCCAAAAATCTATTTTTTTTTTAAATATCCTCACACTCCCATGAAGAAGCTTTCCTCTTTTTTTTTCCAATCCCAAAATTCTCTCCATGAATAAACTTTCAACAAACTCTTCATTAATTTAACTCTCACATGCTGGCATAATTGAAATATCTTCTAACAACCAAATCTTATTTTCATTTAATTTAATAATTCTAAATTATAATTTAATTCCAAATTGAAATTAATTTCCACCAAATAAAATAAAATTCCAAAATGAATTAAATTATTTTCTTTCTTTTAATTTTCTCAACATAAAATGTAATTAATCAATTTTAATTATTTAATAAATAAATTCAACCCATTGGATTAAATTTAATTTAATTAATTAATTTAAATATAAACTTCTATCCACAATATCAACTTTAATTAAATAAATAACAACATTAAACAATGTAATTTCTAAATATTTATTTTCATAATCAAGAACCCCTCATAATTTAATAATATTAAAACAAGGCAATCAACGACTCAACAAACATGACTAACGACACACTATGGCTAGGGTGTAGACTTGACAAAAACCTAGCTACTATCTCTCGTTCAACTTCACCGTTGGATCAACACGCTCAAACCTGTGAAAATAGGTGGAGTCGATGTCATGTACCTGCAAACTTGAAAACAAAGTAACCAACATCATATATATATAAGTAGCGTAAAATACACACTGTGAAGAGGAAATCACAGAATCGCAGGGCGCTCACAAGCGAGTGATGCGATCCCATCCCCTTCACCAATACATTCATCATAACTGACATTTCCATCATAATCTAATAATCTCATATGCAATAACATGTTATATCAACTAACATCATTACACCAATTAAAGCATGTAAAATAAA
>CM021102.1:193982467-193995824 GCA_007115665.2 Sequoiadendron giganteum
AAAAATAACATAGAAGAAAACCTGAATCAAGAAGCTTCAGGTAAACAGAGAATTTGATGTCGAGTCTCCTCCAAAGCTTCCACAGCTTCTATCCAACAAATCTAGTGATTCCAACCAAAGAAGTATCCAACAATCACAGCAATAAAACAAGAACAATTCCAATACAATCCTACAGCCAAGAATTCCCAAAAGAAACCTCTGTGTATTTTCCCAAAAAAAAATCCTTTTAAATATATATATATATATCCTCACACCCGTGAAGAAGCTTTCCTCTCTCCAAAATTCTCTCTGCGAATAAACTTTTCAACAAACTCTTTATTAAATTCCACTCTCACATGCTGGCATAATTGAAATATCTTCTAACAACCATATCTAATTTTATTTCAATTTAATAATTCTAAATAATAAATTAATTCCAAATTGAAATTAATTTCCACCAAATAAAATAAAATTCCAAAATGAATTAAATTATTTTCTTTCTTTTAATTTTCTCAACATAAAATTTAATTAATTAATTTTAATTATTTAATAAATAAATTCAACCCATTTGATTAAATTTAATTTAATTAATTAATTTAAATATAAACTTCTATCCACAATTTCAACTTTAATTAAATAAATAACATTAAACAATGCAATAATTCTAAATATTTATTTCCATAAACAAGAACCACTCAGAATTAAATACTATTAAAACCAGGCAATCAAAGACTCAACACACATGACTGACGACACACTATAGCTAGGGTGTAGACTTGACACAAGTTACCTAGCTTCAATCTCCCATTCAACTTAACTGTTGGATCGACACGCTCAAACCTATGAAACCAGGTGGAGTCAATGTCATGTACCTACAAACCTAAAAACCAAGTAAACAACATCATATATATATATAAGCAGCATAAAATACACACATGAAGAAGAAATCATGCAATCGCAGGGCACTCGCAAGCGAGTGATGTGAACCCATCCCCTTCACTAATGCACTCATCAAAAATGACATTTCCATCCTACTCAATAATCTCATATGAAATCACATGTTATATCAACTAACATCATTACACCAATTAAAGCATGTAAATAAAACATCAGATAAATCACATCACATCACACAATATTTCGTCGCTCTATAAGTAGCGATAAAAAACACACCTAATAAAATATGCAAAGTATCATAGTAGAGTTTGCTTACAATAATAGTTTCCAGAGTTCTATTGGCATACCTCCTTTTCAGGCTTTGTATGGGTGTCCTTGTCGTACCCCTTTGAGCTAGGATTGACTTGAGGATAGAGTATTATTGTTGAAAGCTTCTAGAAAGGAACCTAGATCTTTCTTAGTTACCTTGTTCTTTTATTAGTGTATGAATTTGAGAAAAGTTAGTTGAGATATTTAATTTTAAATCCTCTGTAAATTTGGAATGGTCTCTGGAAAGTCTTATATTTTCTTCCTGTAGATGGATGTTTTGTAATTTTTCCCAATTTATCCAGCAATTGAAATTATGTTTAAATATATATATACATTATATGTATTATACATTGATATATACACATATAATATATATATATATATATATATATATATATATATATATTCATTATGATATTGAGGATTTAATTTATTTTTCTTTTAAAAAAATTGTCATTCGTATGGCATGCTGTAAAAATGAAATTTTGGATTTCGTTTGTGTTTAGAAAAACTATATAATTTTTTTTTTTAAATTGTACACATTTATTGTAAATTGAAACTTCCTCTAGGGTTGCATGATGGGGCATTACAAAACTCCTTAGAATGTCCGCCACCTCCTACTCCAGATTTTTTTATTGAGATGTTGGTTTTAAATAACAATATTTAAATTTTTACAATAAAATAATTATAATATAAATATAATTGGATAATAGTTTAGAATTAAATAGTTGGTTATTATTATGGAATCTAGGATTAAATTCTTTGGGTTTGCTTGGAAATATTCAGGTGGTGAGTAAGATTAGATTCTCTTTTCATTTCTAGTAGTTATATAGTAGAGTGAAAAACTACTAATTATGGAAAAGATATGTTAGACTAAAAGGGAAATTCATCCATTGATGTTTAAGGCATTACAAATTTAATTTAGTTATGATTGAAAGGATTAAGAAAGAACGTAGTTGGAGTCATTATTTTGGATAGGTATCCTGAGGGACCATATTAGGTTGGACACTATCTTTTTAAGTTGTTTTGTTTTTATTCATTCTAGGTTCTATATGGAAAATTTAGATTGTCATATTTAGTTCATTTACGCATTAAAGTTTAAACTATTAGGATTGGTAATATTAACATTGCAATCTTGGGACTATGCATATTATTTTAATATTTTAATAGTTATTTCGTACCTCATGTGAATCCAAGAATAATAGAAGGAGAACTTGACCATCTTAGATTAGAAAAAACATTTTTTAATTTCAATATTATTCTTCTAGCCAATCAAAATATTCTTCACATTGTGGAATTTCGTTTGGATGCTTAATTTGGCCTATGATGTCATCTATGGATAATTAGCATGAAGTGGAAGGGAACATTACTATTTATGTTGCAAGATTTGTAAGAAGCATCTATATCATTGTAAGAGGTGTACAAAAGTATTTGTGATTATGTGTAAGAGGTTTGTAGACATTCTTGGACTTAAGGAGTTGCCATGTTTTATTATGTGTTATTTTTGTCCTATAGTGAAGTTGGACACCTAAGTTCAAGAGAAAATTATGGAAGCTTTTAGATAGATGCATTTGACTCTTAAACACATGTCATGATGCATCTTTCACATGTAGAATACTTGGCTCAAAGTATGAGTTTGTTAAATTGGAAGCTATTTATGAATTTTTATATTACTTTTGGCTATAAGTTGGATCTTGGATAGGAGGTAGTATAGTTTTTATTTTAAATTGTAGGAGAAATGAAGCTCTACAAGAATTTAGAGAGAAATTATTTTAATATAGCCTTTTTTTAATGATGAATATAAGTTTGGCTCTCTTTGGGTGTGTAGTTTCTCCCAAAAGGGTTTTGACATCTCTATCTTGTGTTATAAGGTTTCTCCATGTAGTGAACAAAGTAAAATGCATGTTTTTTTGGGTATTGCAGATAAGGGATCAACAATACCTCAATACCCATACCATTATTATGGTTTCATGGACCAAGAGTAAGGAATGCTTCATTCTTAAAGTAAACTAGATTATTTTTGCATCTCTAACTCAAAAATGACATATAAAGGAGTTTATCAAGAGTTGAGGATTTGAGGTACTAAAGAATTTATCCCTTAAGGTATAAAATTAGGGCAAGTCTAAAATTATAATTTCAATAAGGTAATATAGTGTAAGATATTGGAACTTGGGGGTTGGGATTACCTCTTACAAGGTATGCAAATAAGGAAATATTTGAATGAGTTATCCTAATTAGATAATGAAAATACTAGTGGATTAGTGTTCATGGGTACCATAAAATGCTACTTTCAAAATGGGATGGCCAAAATTTTGAAAAAGGAAAGGGTAATAATTGGAGAATGGATGAAAGGTATGCCAAAAATGAAGACTCTAAAGCTTCAATAGGGAAAGGGAATGAAAGTGGTAAATAGATGAAAGGTATGCCAACATGGGAAAGTTTTATATCTTGGTAGGGATGAAGGAGAAAAGAAAGGTTGGACAAAAAGGAATTCCAAGAAGGGAAACTCTAAAAATCTAACATAGACATAGTCCTTAGAAAATTTAACATAAAAACTTTACAATTAAAAAATTTGGGATCTTTGCAACCATAAACACATTAATAGGAATATGAAGGATGAAGGATAACAACATTAATGTAAACTGATAATGGGAGATTAATTAGGAAAAAAATTAGATTAGTTACCTATGATGGGTATAACACAATAAAAATGCATAAGCATTATAGGATTCAAGAAAACTTTGGGAATTATAAAATGGTGTTCCAAAATTGGCTTTATTTAGAAATGTGTTTCTCTTGAAGGCACATAAAGAATCCATATTTATAGGAGCATACCAAAATAGGATACCAATAGAAGATCAATACAAACACACTACATCATGAAAATAAGGCTCGTGACTACATAAATATGTGTACAATATGATACAAGAAAAGACACAACACAAAATAAAACATAATATATACAAGGAATACCAACTTGTAGCCAATGACATGGAGGCTTAAAGACATTAAATATGTGGTTGCAAATAAGGCTTACAAATATTATTTTAGGTGAAAATATATAAGAAAATCTATTGAATGTAAGGTCATAGAAAAACCATTAAAATCACTTGTCCATGTCAAAGATAAACCTATTGATGTAGTTGATTCTCCCTCAAGCCACAATTGTACCCACCACCTAGCTACAAAATTTATTATATCCTCTATCTACATGCAACAACTTACATGAACATTTCCCAAGAAGTGAGGGACCACCTTACTATCAAAATTTCTATTATAGGGAAACTACAATTAACAAGAGAAATATCAATTTCGTAATTCATCATGTATGTGCACACCAATAAGGGGTAGAAAATAGAAATCATTTTCAACATCATATATGGACAAAAGAAAACATCTACCATCCAATTCTTCAACCTTGTTACATTATTTAATATCCTTATTTAAAGTGGGGTGTAAATAAAGTACACTTTCAAGTTGAGAAACATGGTGATCTTCAACTTCACACAGAAGTTACTACTTAACATAATTATAAATTATATGGTGAACCACATTAAACACTCAAGTTCAAGAAAATCACTATCATCCATACAGTAGAAGCATGACCTTTAAAAATGATTTAGTCTCATAATAATAAATATAACCATAAAGCTAATAGATAACAAAGTGGCCAATATATACAAATTATGTGTATTGATGCACAATTCAATATATGAATCATAAGAATGATTTGAGATGTAATTTAATCTATTAGCACAAAAACATTATTCTAAGAAAATTCAAGTGAAGAACCAAATAATTCAAAATATCTTTTTGTTTCATGATCACTTTGTATATTTATTGTGTTATGCAGTTCTTAAATCAAACTTTTGACACACATTTTCTTCCTCTTTTAAACAATATTTTATAGTGACCTAATTGAATCACCCTCTACATGATCACCATCATTACAATCATCAAATATTAGGTATTTATATTGAAAATCAATAAATACACTAACATTCATCTCAAAATATTTATCACTTAAAAGTGTAGTCACATTGATATCATCCTCATAGAAACAAATATAAACAACATTATTATTATTAATAAGGAAAAAGGATGGAAATATAATAAGTAAAAAACTACTTTCTTATTCATAAATTAGGTAATATGCATGCAAAATGTCCACAAAATCAATTTTATGAACTAATCCATTCAAATACTCACTTATGTACACATTTTCCTTATTTTCCATATGGTTGATTACATTTTCTCTCACTTCATGTTTGTGAGCTATTGCAACCTATTTTTTCTTCACTATCCACTGCTTCCTAGTTAGAAATTTTATTCTCTTTACCACCTTCTTTATAAATTTGTTATTCCTAATCTTATCCTTTTCCCATTATTATTTATTATTATTGTCCATGGAATTTTATTTTTTTCTAGTAGATTATCATTTTGTGTATGTACTTTCTCATCTCTCAACTAATATTCATTTCTATTGTATACTATTGTTTCATTTGTATGGGCTATCATGTATTTACATGATTTCTTGGACTTGTGTTTCAATTTTTAGGGTTCTCTTTGATGTTACATGTTATGAGTGGTAAATGAATATAATTCTACATCAACATTATTATCATCTTGAAACTCTAAATAGGCTACATCATAATCATTGGACTCATCTTCTCCTTCATTCGAGTCATATTTTTATGCATCATACTAATTATCCTCATCTAAATAATAATAATAAAAAATTCCTCATAAGGAAAGCATTCCTCTCTATTGAGTGAGAGAGAATTTTTATTTTTATGGTTGTAAATTAAACTTCTTGTGATTTGATATCTATAAGAAGTTGTCATTTTTGTTCAAGGTCATATAGTATTATCTCATCATGTTCAACTTAATCTATAGTGTGGCATCTTGGGAGGAAAAGGATATTGAAACATATATTTAAAGTGTTTCTACATCAAAATAACTTGTGAAAAATTATGTGCACTATAGTGTTGATCCTCACTCATCTTACTAAGAAACATATAATTCATTTTAAATTAAGCCTCTTGGATTTCAACTATTTCTACAATTTTTGTGCTCCATTTCTAAGTTGATTTAGGAATTCATCTAGTTCATCATCATAACTATATTACATTCTAGGAAAATTTGGATAATAGTAAGAAAATATGCATCTTAATTTATATCCCTACCACTAATAGCCATACCATTTTTCTAGTTACATATTTAGACCTATGGGTTTTTTGTCTAAATCTTCAAAAATAAACAATTATTCATCCCTTGAATCAATGAATAAAATATTCCTAGGTATAGTTCTTACTTCTAAAATTTAAGAGGTGGATCTAAATTACATACAATTACTTAGAGCTTCCCATGATGGATGGTGTGCTCAAGTGTAAACTAAAGCTTCATATTATCATTGTTGGTACTTGGTCTGCCTTCTCCTCTCCATCTCAAATCTAATGATATACTTATTTATTTTAAGGTTGATTGAAATATAGTCACTGCCCTTCACTTAGGAAGAGGAAAAAATCCAATTGATGAAGCTATAAGGTACCAAACAAAAAATTTATTCCTAGCTATACCAAAATATTACTTTAAATTGAAAGTAATAAATCACTAAGGTTTCTAGAATATTTGAAGAAATAGTTTCCTCCCTAATAATGGATCCAATTTGTTGGTTTCCAAAATTGTAGTTCCAAATCATTAAAGCAATGTCATTCTCAAAATTTTAATTTTATCAAAATCAAAGCAACAAGCTCAAATAGACTAGGGGGCTTCACGAGAGGTATGGGTCAGTGCGGGATGATGGGGTCCAAACTAGGCCCTTAAGTGGCAATGAAAATTCAGAAAAAATAGAGTTAGGCAACTTGACATAAAAATTTGAATAGTTCATAATTTCAAAAATAAGTAAGAATAGAATTTGTAGAAAATTGAATGTAGTTTCTAAGATACTAGTCCTCTTTTGGAAAAAAAGTAAATCTATTTGGTGAAATTTTGAAATTTCAATGCAATAGTACTAAATTTTTTAGGAAAAAAATGAAAAAAAGGTGTATGTATGACCAACCTAAATACAAGAAAAAAATAATATATTTTCTTAAGCTTTCAATATAAGTAGAGGACACATGCTAGGATGTATCGCATATTTTTTATATCTTTTTTGCAAATAAATAATTAGTTGTGAATTTTTTATTTGAAATTTTTATAAATATAAAAACTTGTTTGTCTGACCACCATAACTTGGTCAAAAATTTATGAATTTTTTCTTTTCTTTTTTTATCCTATATTATGAGAAGCATAGAATGTGTCACATCTTTCGGATTCAAAAAATGTTAAATTGTTTGAGAATTATATTTTTTTCAGTCAGCATATCAATCGAGACTTTAGCTAGAATGCATGTAGAAAATCAATAATAACTGTCTTAATTCAAAATAATTAATACCTTATATTGGTGGAAAATTGATAATTTTATCAATAAACCCTTTTTGTTTCATCAAATTCATATTAAAAAAATGTCATCAGCAACTTTTGGGTCATATCGCCATGTTTTAGACCCCATGATCCCGCACTCACCTATATCATAAATAAGATTAAACACAATTTAGGATCTATAAATAGATAATCAATATAATAGTTTCCAATTTACACCTAACCCAAAAAGGTGTCACTAGGTCAAGGCCCAACCTATTGTCATAACCAATATTAAGTTGATAATAACATGACCAAATGATAGGAAGATGTGTGTATACAAAAATTAATCTCTAGGATGATACCTATTATGGATCACTAAAGATATTTTCCATAGTTATACCACTAAATCATGAAGTGTATACAAATATACTTCCTACTCCTACTCTATTGTTGTAAGATTTTTTTAGTTTAAGTAGATGGTGCATTGTCAATTCTAACATTTATTCCTTTTTCATTTGGTTACAGAGTCCAAGAACAAAATTAAAAGCAAAAAATAAAATAGAAAAGGAACAAAAGATAATAATATATATACACCATAAATAATGATATAAAGTAATTGGATATACTTAGTAATCCATTCAAGCCTATAAGAAATCATATACAATGAAAAAGGTAATTAAAAATCTTGTAAGAAAATATAATGTTGTCTCATTCATATAATTTAATTAAATTCATACTATTGAACTAATAAGAGTGAACCATAAGCTAGATCTTCTTGAAAAATCCATAAATAAAATAATAGAGAGATTCAACTACAATAATCATTTATAATATTAACCTTGGTTAGATTTATAAAATATTTAACTGTCTAATGGTGACTAAATTTATAGGGTTTTGAAACCTTAAAATTTCCCTTCAATTTTAGTCACATGAAAATACAAAACTACTAAACTTCCTTTTGGAAAATCAACTAGCACATATATGTCACTCTATTGGCTTCCCTATCACTTTGAGAATTGAGGAGGAACACATTATCACTAGATGCTATATGTAATGCAAGATAAGACCCCATGAAATGTATTTAATTAGTGGCCTACATCTTGTGTGGAAACAAACCATGTCGAAAATATAACTATCACATTAATAGAAACATGGTGTTCCTCATCCTTTTCCATAATTGGAATTACATGTGAATTTGTGCACTTTGATATTTTTTGATAGGAAACAATGACTAAGTAGTAGTTGCAAAGCTTTATCAAGTCATTAACAAAATTATGGTTCATGCAAGGAGGTAGGTGATAGTGAATATAGAAAAACTAGGGAGTTTTGATTTTTAAGGATCAATGGCTGGGGATACCTTATGACTTGTAGCACTATCAAGGATTTATAAATTGAGAATAATGAATGCTTCATGATTAAAATGAACACATAGGTATCCCCATATATTTAACTCTAAAAGGTCATATGAAGGAATTTCTCGAGATTCAGGAACCAAGGAATTAATCCTTTAGGCTAAGAAAATTGAAGTAAGTCTAAAGTTGTGGTTCTATTAAGGTAATATAGTTGGAGAAATTTGTTGAGCATAGGTTTTCATTGATGTCAAACTAACGTCAACAGTTCATTGTCGTTGTCAATGGTTATCAAAGCGTGTCAAGGTTGATAGATGTGAAAGTTGTCAAAGTTGAAAAACGATTTTAGGAATACAAGTATTGACAACAATATAATGCTCTGGTAGTGTGTTGGTTGATAGTGTGTAGGATATCTAATCAATCATACCTTGTATCATGTTAGTCATGGCATTACTACTCTCAAATAGTTCATTTATTTATCATAGCATGTCAAGTATGCAGTCAAAAAAATTTGTGGTGGTCTGAAAGCATATCCTTTTGATAGAGAGATTACTTAATATGGGTGGCATTTATTTCAGAAATATGTTGTAGCCTTGTGGTTTGGAAGTTGAGTATGCCTACACTAGTTCTATCATGTTCTTGAGTTTCTGGTGGCATGACTCAGTGTGCGAGGAGTTTGAAGCATCAAAACTCTCATCAAGATATTTTGAGTATGAGGAAGTGCGATAATGGCTAAAAGCATGTGGTAATGGTTTCAAGCATGTGGAATGAGGATAGGAAATTTTTAAGGTTCCTTTAGTGGTGCAAGATGTCAAATGTTGTTGGTGGCAAGATTGGACCCTTATATTACATGTTTCATATAATTTGAATTAAGTCCATCCTATGTTATCTAGGTTGGTGTAGATCCCTAGTTGACATAGAAGAGTGTCAATGTAGTGTCATCTATATATGCATCTATGTATCACTAGGAGTATGAGTATCAATTGATCAATGTGTTCAAGTATGTATCCATGAGCGAAAAAGATTGCATCCATTAATAGTCATAGTGAAAGTACCTAGTAGGATGTATAGTTGTGTCATAGAAGAGGCATGAAAAAAAGAGAGTGGTGTCATATCTCAAATCTACCATTAGGTTTGTTCTAGTAGGTTGGATCCTACTTCATGTTGTATTTTTTCAATAGAGATTTATGTATCTATTTTGGTAGGGATTGGTGTCTCCTATAGGTTGGTGCCTACTGAATCATTTGCGGATTGGTGTCTTCAGCAGGTTGGTGCCTACTTCTGTAAGGAATCTATTGTAGCAGAACAACTTCCTACACTAATCTTGAGAGGAGAATAATTTACAAAACTTTACAGATCTTCTAACATTTATAGAAACTTAAATAGAAATAAGCATAAATATCATGCATACAACAACATACTTATTTATGTGGGGAAAACCCTTTTGGGAGAAAAACCATACATTCCAAAAGCCACCCAATATATTATTCATAAATCACAAAGATTACAATATACTTGCAGAGCAAGCTTCTCACAAGAGTATCACCACCAGAGATCTAGAGACAACATGACAACTATCAAACTCTTCGAATACATCAATGTCTACAACCGTAGTACAACACATTTATAAAATAGGGTTACCTTATAGGGAAAGTGTTGACACAATATTTTGTAGGGGGCAGCAGTCTCATGGGAAAATTAGCTATTCGGCGACATTTTGCACGCAGCTAAGTGACCTCCAGGTTTTACCGAAGCTGGCTCTTCATTTTAGTGGGGGGGAGGTAAA
Organism: Sequoiadendron giganteum; assembly: GCA_007115665.2. Lineage (NCBI taxonomy): Eukaryota > Viridiplantae > Streptophyta > Pinopsida > Cupressales > Cupressaceae > Sequoiadendron > Sequoiadendron giganteum. Next base: position 193,993,193 of record CM021102.1, read on the forward strand.
AGGTTAGGAATATAACCGAGAATATTAAATCAAAGCTAAAGGCGATGCGCCAAATCATAAACAATATTACCTGAGCACAATGCTAGATATAAAGGCTCGAACCATCGAATGTTGTTTATTTAGATAAATTTTCTCAAAAGAACTTAAAAACACAAGAACACCTCCTAATTGCATAGCATAATCAAGTATAACTTCGGCCAACACAAAGGATTTAGAAACATGATCTATATCTATTAAGCTATAAAAGATAATAGACAAAAGCTGAAGAACAAGCATTCATATATCATAGGAAAATAATAGCACAATCTAACAGTCTTATCAAATGCACGAAAAGCAGAAAGGCCGAATTGATTGGAACAGTCTACGAACTTCAAGTTTAGTAAAATATTATAGAGGCTATTCCTAATGCTCAGGAATATTTTCTATCTATCTTATCAACAACCTAATAAAAGAGAAGCAAGGTAGCATATATAGGCCAGGCCACCGCCTGACAGTCATGGAGGAAAATGCCTCGATCAAACATCGACGCCCCAGATCTTCTCGAGTCGGAACCGAACAAAAAGAACACTCAGTAATGCACCAGCACAACTGCCTTAGAGAAAAGAAGAACATGCAGAATCAAAGAAGAAAATGCGTCGGCAAGCAAGAACAAATGACATAGGCGGCAACTCACAGAAAATCGGCACACAAGAATATGCCACGCATCGAGCAAACGAAGCCTAGCAAAAAGAATAAGGGATGGCTAGTGAAAAGATCCTAGAGGAAGCCATGTGGGCGATGTTGAATGATAGTAATAGCATAGTGGGGCCGTCTCGAAAAGTGAACAAAGAAAGCCATGCGTCACGCACACGGAACTTGGCAAAAGCGAAGTGATACGAAGTAGTAGGAATCTTTGTTAGGAGGCCACATGGAAAATTATGAAAAGTTGTGTGCGATAAAAGATAAGGCGCAGACGTGAAGGAAAAATAATAACCGCGAGGCCAATGGTTTTTTGTGCAACAGTTTGACAACTCACAGGGAAATTTTGCCTACGGAATGAAGAACCCCAGAAACCTTGGTTCAACATCCCATTATTGCTCACAGCTTTGAGAGAATAGTTTGCAGACCGGTCTAAACCTCATTTGACAGTGCAGAGAGGGCTTGTAGATTTTCATGTGCCAATTTGAGAATGATAATTGCCTTAAAAGTTAATCTGCCAAATACCTTCACCTCCAACTCAAGCTAGAAAAAGAGTTGCGCTAGCTGATGCATGATACCTTCAATATTCTCGGCGATCCAAGACTGATCAAAAGATTGGAAAATAGAAAGGTCTTGCTTCATCTCTTCGATCCTTACAATTATGTGCTCGACACCTGCTACCGCCTGATCTGCAATGAAGGGCGAAGGGAGGCCTCACTGAGTCAAGCTGAAAAATTTTGTACGCATGTCACTGGTAACCTAGTTTAATCTGGCTCTGTATTCTGCCACCTGCTAGATCACCTCATGCATGGAAATGAGAATGTTCACACCCATAGCCATCATTGTCTAGTCATCAATACCTATGCCGCATCTCCTGCACTTGCTAGATTGTTTCACTAACTGTTCCACATAGATCAGTTGCCTGCGCCATAAACCTCAGGGCGAGTTGTAAAGTAAGGCATAATGCCTTGACCTTTTCCTAGTATGACGCGTATAATTGCTTCGCAATTTCCAATGAGCTCATCTATTGTGTAGGAGGTTGGGCTCTCAAAAGATCTAGCTCTGCAACTCGGCTGTTCAGGACCACCCTTAGCTCCGATAAGCTTCCGTCTAATACAAACACCTATCTTCTTAGAGTGGAAATCTCTTTCTCACTTTCTTCCAAGGCCAATTCAGCCTGCTTTCTCTTCTCAATTTCCAACTCTAAAGCGGCATTCATTTTTTTTACCTCATCATTTATGCTCTGTCAGAGCTGCTTCATAATTTCATTCATCTGTGTCAAGTCAGGACAGAGTTTTTCTTCATTCATCCGATTCTGTTCAACCTCAATCTTCGTGCCCATAACCTAAAGCTCTTTGATTTTGCTTTCAAAAGAACTCATCTCCTTTTGCAAGCGATTTATCTCATTTTCTTGGACCTTATACTTGTTTTCCAAAATATCAACCTTTCCTTTCAACTCCCTCAAATGCTCCTCCTTTTTCTTTGCTTGGTGATTGAGCTTGAGGTAATCGGTGGTTACTACCCTCTGAGTCTCCTCCATTAGCTCGACCTTATCCTACGGACGAGCTTGATGCAAATCTAGCCAAATGGCGTTGACAAAGTAATCACTCGGCAGAATTTCCCCGACCGATTTGATCACATTGGGGGTGATCTTTGCAAACATTAGTGAGTTCTGGCTTTCATGGAATACTGTTTGCGAAAGAGGCTCTGCCTACCTACCCGCATCATTTTCTCTTTATTTTTGAATTCAAATTGCACAGTCGCTTTTATTTGCATCCACCTACGAAAATATTCCTGGGAAGAAATACCTAGTCCACTAGCAAAAGGAAACTCCTGAGTGACTGCTAGCGGGAAGGATAGTGTGCTCAGCACATCGATGGATTTTCTAGGCCTTGTAAGAATTACTTGGGAGAATGGTGGAATGAATTGGCCACTCAAAGATGATGGTAATGCG